>OU343047.1:37171837-37338216 GCA_910593695.2 Ocypus olens
GGTAAGTCTCACAAATAATTTTTATAACAAAATAGTGTTCAGAATGTGATTCTGGACTCGAAAAAAAACGAAAATAAATTTTTGAAGAAAAATTAAATTTAATCGTTTTTCGGCGTTTCCAGCAGTTGTCCAAACGATTTACATCAAAAGAAATTTTTCTTGTCTCAGTTTCTGTAAGTCTCACAAATAATTTTTATAACAAAATAGTGTTCAGAATGTGATTCTGGACTCGATAAAAAATGAAAATAAATTTTTGAAGAAAAATGAAATTTAATCGTTTTTCGGCGTTGCCAGCAGTTGTCCGAACGATTTACACCAAAAGAAATTTTGCTTGTCTCAGTTTCTGTAAGTCTCACAAATAATTTTTATCACAAAATAGTGTTCAGAATGTGATTCTGGACTCGAAAAAAAACGAAAAAAAATTTTTGAAGAAAAATTAAATTTAATCGTTTTTCGGCGTTTCCAGCAGTTGTCCGAACGATTTACATCAAAAGAAATTTTTCTTGTCTCAGTTTCTGTAAGTCTCACAAATAATTTTTATAACAAAATAGTGTTCAGAATGTGATTCTGGACTCGATAAAAAACGAAAATAAATTTTTGAAGAAAAATGAAATTTAATCGTTTTTCGGCGTTTCCAGCAGTTGTCCGAACGATTTACACCAAAAGAAATTTTGCTTGTCTCAGTTTCTGTAAGTCTCACAAATAATTTTTATAACAAAATAGTGTTCAGAATGTGATTCTGGACTCAAAAAAAACGAAAATAAATTTTTGAAGAAAAATTAAATTTAATCGTTTTTCGGCGTTTCCAGCAGTTGTCCGAACGATTTACATCAAAAGAAATTTTGCTTGTCTCAGTTTCTGTAAGTCTCACAAATAATTTTTATAACAAAATAGTGTTCAGAATGTGATTCTGGACTCGAAAAAAAACGAAAATAAATTTTTGAAGAAAAATTAAATTTAATCGTTTTTCGGCGTTTCCAGTAGTTGTCCGAACGATTTACATCAAAAGAAATTTTTCTTGTCTCAGTTTCTGTAAGTCTCACAAATAATTTTTATAACAAAATAGTGTTTAGAATGTGATTCTGGACTCGATAAAAAACGAAAATAAATTTTTGAAGAAAAATGAAATTTAATCGTTTTTCGGCGTTTCCAGCAGTTGTCCGAACGATTACAATAAAAGAAATTTTGCTTGTCTCAGTTTCTGTAAGTCTCACAAATAATTTTTATAACAAAATAGTGTTCAGAATGTGATTCTGGACTCAAAAAAAAACGAAAATAAATTTTTGAAGAAAAATTAAATTTAATCGTTTTTCGGCGTTTCCAGCAGTTGTCCGAACGATTTACATCAAAAGAAATTTTTCTTGTCTCAGTTTCTGTAAGTCTCACAAATAATTTTTATAACAAAATAGTGTTCAGAATGTGATTCTGGACTCGATAAAAAACGAAAATAAATTTTTGAAGAAAAATGAAATTTAATCGTTTTTCGGCGTTTCCAGCAGTTGTCCGAACGATTTATACCAAATAAAAATTTTGCTTGTCTCAGTTTCTGTAAGTCTCACAAATAATTTTTATAACAAAATAGTGTTCAGAATGTGATTCTGGACTCAAAAAAAACGAAAATAACTTTTTGAAGAAAAATTAAATTTAATCGTTTTTCGGCGTTTCCAGCAGTTGTCCGAACGATTTACATCAAAAGAAATTTTGCTTGTCTCAGTTTCTGTAAGTCTCACAAATAATTTTTATAACAAAATAGTGTTCAGAATGTGATTCTGGACTCGAAAAAAACCGAAAATAAATTTTTGAAGAAAAATTAAATTTAATCGTTTTTCGGCGTTTCCAGCAGTTGTCCGAACGATTTACATCAAAAGAAATTTTGCTTGTCTCAGTTTCTGTAAGTCTGACAAATAATTTTTATAACAAAATAGTGTTTAGAATGTGATTCTGGACTCGAAAAAAAACGAAAATAAATTTTTGAAGAAAAATTAAATTTAATCGTTTTTCGGCGTTTCCAGCAGTTGTCCGAACGATTTACATCAAAAGAAATTTTTCTTGTCTCAGTTTCTGTAAGTCTCACAAATAATTTTTATAACAAAATAGTGTTCAGAATGTGATTCTGGACTCGATAAAAAACGAAAATAAATTTTTGAAAAAAAATGAAATTTAATCGTTTTTTGTCGTTTCCAGCAGTTGTCCGAACGATTTACACCAAAAGAAATTTTGCTTGTCTCAGTTTCTGTAAGTCTCACAAATAATTTTTATAACAAAATAGTGTTCAGAATGTGATTCTGGACTCAAAAAAAAACGAAAATAAATTTTTGAAGAAAAATTAAATTTAATCGTTTTTTCGGCGTTTCCAGCAGTTGTCCGAACGACTTACATCAAAAGAAATTTTGCTTGTCTCAGTTTCTGTAAGTCTCACAAATAATTTTTATAACAAAATAGTGTTCAGAATGTGATTCTGGACTCGAAAAAAAACGAAAATAAATTTTTGAAGAAAAATTAAATTTAATCGTTTTTCGGCGTTTCCAGCAGTTGTCCGAACGATTTACATCAAAAGAAATTTTTCTTGTCTCAGTTTCTGTAAGTCTCACAAATAATTTTGATAACAAAATAGTGTTCAGAATGTGATTCTGGACTCGATAAAAAACGAAAATAAATTTTTGAAGAAAAATTAAATTTAATCGTTTTTCGGCGTTTCCAGCAGTTGTCCGAACGATTTACATCAAAGGAAATTTTGCTTGTCTCAGTTTCTGTAAGTCTCACAAATAATTTTTATAACAAAATAGTGTTCAGAATGTGATTCTGGACTCGAAAAAAAACGAAAATAAATTTTTGAAGAAAAATTAAATTTAATCGTTTTTCGGCGTTTCCAGCAGTTGTCCGAACGATTTACATCAAAAGAAATTTTGCTTGTCTCAGTTTCTGTAAGTCTCACAAATAATTTTTATAACAAAATAGTGTTTAGAATGTGATTCTGGACTCGAAAAAAAACGAAAATAAATTTTTGAAGAAAAATTAAATTTAATCGTTTTTCGGCGTTTCCAGCAGTTGTCCGAACGATTTACATCAAAAGAAATTTTTCTTGTCTCAGTTTCTGTAAGTCTCACAAATAATTTTTATAACAAAATAGTGTTCAGAATGTGATTCTGGACTCGATAAAAAACGAAAATAAATTTTTGAAGAAAAATTAAATTTAATCGTTTTTCGGCGTTTCCAGCAGTTGTCCGAACGATTTATACCAAAAGAAATTTTGCTTGTCTCAGTTTCTGTAAGTCTCACAAATAATTTTTATAACAAAATAGTGTTCAGAATGTGATTCTGGACTCAAAAAAAAACGAAAATAAATTTTTGAAGAAAAATTAAATTTAATCGTTTTTCGGCGTTTCCAGCAGTTGTCCGAATGATTTACATCAAAAGAAATTTTGCTTGTCTCAGTTTCTGTAAGTCTCACAAATAATTTTTATAACAAAATAGTGTTCAGAATGTGATTCTGGACTCGATAAAAAACGAAAATAAATTTTTGAAGAAAAATTAAATTTAATCGTTTTTCGGCGTTTCCAGCAGTTGTCCGAACGATTTATACCAAAAGAAATTTTGCTTGTCTCAGTTTCTGTAAGTCTCACAAATAATTTTTATAACAAAATAGTGTTCAGAATGTGATTCTGGACTCAAAAAAAAACGAAAATAAATTTTTGAAGAAAAATTAAATTTAATCGTTTTTCGGCGTTTCCAGCAGTTGTCCGAATGATTTACATCAAAAGAAATTTTGCTTGTCTCAGTTTCTGTAAGTCTCACAAATAATTTTTATGACAAAATAGTGTTCAGAATGTGATTCTGGACTCGAAAAAAAACGAAAATAAATTTTTGAAGAAAAATTAAATTTAATCGTTTTTCGGCGTTTCCAGCAGTTGTCCGAACGATTTACATCAAAAGCAATTTTGCTTGTCTCAGTTTCTGTAAGTCTTACAAATAATTTTTATAACAAAATAGTGTTTAGAATGTGATTCTGGACTCGAAAAAAAACGAAAATAAATTTTTGAAGAAAAATTAAATTTAATCGTTTTTCGGCGTTTCTAGCAGTTGTCCGAACGATTTACATCAAAAGAAATTTTTCTTGTCTCAGTTTCTGTAAGTCTCACAAATAATTTTTATAACAAAATAGTGTTCAGAATGTGATTCTGGACTCGATAAAAAACGAAAATAAAATTTTGAAGAAAAATGAAATTTAATCGTTTTTCGGCGTTTCCAGCAGTTGTCCGAACGATTTACACCAAAAGAAATTTTGCTTGTCTCAGTTTCTGTAAGTCTCACAAATAATTTTTATAACAAAATAGTGTTCAGAATGTGATTCTGGACTCGAAAAAAAACGAAAATAAATTTTTGAAGAAAAATTAAATTTAATCGTTTTTCGGCGTTTCCAGCAGTTGTCCGAACGATTTACAACAAAAGAAATTTCGCTTGTCTCAGTTTCTGTAAGTCTCACAAATAATTTTTATAACAAAATAGTGTTCAGAATGTGATTCTGGACTCGAAAAAAAACGAAAATAAATTTTTAAAGAAAAATTAAATTTAATCGTTTTTCGGCGTTTCCAGCAGTTGTCCGAACGATTTACATCAAAAGAAATTTTGCTTGTCTCAGTTTCTGTAAGTCTCACAAATAATTTTTATTACAAAATAGTGCTCAGAATGTGATTCTGGACTCGATAAAAAACGAAAATAAATTTTTGAAGAAAAATGAAATTTAATCGTTTTTCGGCGTTTCCAGCAGTTGTCCGAACGATTTACATTAAAAGAAATTTCGCTTGTCTCAGTTTCTGTAAGTCTCACAAATAATTTTTATAACAAAATAGTGTTCAGAATGTGATTCTGGACTCGAAAAAAACGAAAATAAATTTTTGAAGAAAAATTTAATTTAATCGTTTTTCGGCGTTTCCAGCAGTTGTCCGAACGATTTACATCAAAAGAAATTTTGCTTGTCACAGTTTCGGTAAGTCTCACAAATAATTTTTATAACAAAATAGTGTTCAGAATGTGATTCTGGACTCGAAAAAAACGAAAATAAATTTTTGAAGAAAAATTAAATTTAATCGTTTTTCGGCGTTTCCAGCAGTTGTCCGAACGATTTACATCAAAGGAAATTTTTCTTGTCTCAGTTTCTGTAAGTCTCACAAATAATTTTTATAACAAAATAGTGTTCAGAATGTGATTCTGGACTCGATAAAAAACGAAAATAAATTTTTGAAGAAAAATGAAATTTAATCGTTTTTCGGCGTTTCCAGCAGTTGTCCGAACGATTTACACCAAAAGAAATTTTGCTTGTCTCAGTTTCTGTAAGTCTCACAAATAATTTTTATAACAAAATAGTGTTCAGAATGTGATTCTGGACTCAAAAAAAACGAAAATAAATTTTTGAAGAAAAATTAAATTTAATCGTTTTTCGGCGTTTCCAGCAGTTGTCCGAACGATTTACATCAAAAGAAATTTTGCTTGTCTCAGTTTCTGTAAGTCTCACAAATAATTTTTATAACAAAATAGTGTTCAGAATGTGATTCTGGACTCGAAAAAAAACGAAAATAAATTTTTGAAGAAAAATTAAATTTAATCGTTTTTCGGCGTTTCCAGTAGTTGTCCGAACGATTTACATCAAAAGAAATTTTTCTTGTCTCAGTTTCTGTAAGTCTCACAAATAATTTTTATAACAAAATAGTGTTTAGAATGTGATTCTGGACTCGATAAAAAACGAAAATAAATTTTTGAAGAAAAATGAAATTTAATCGTTTTTCGGCGTTTCCAGCAGTTGTCCGAACGATTACAATAAAAGAAATTTTGCTTGTCTCAGTTTCTGTAAGTCTCACAAATAATTTTTATAACAAAATAGTGTTCAGAATGTGATTCTGGACTCAAAAAAAAACGAAAATAAATTTTTGAAGAAAAATTAAATTTAATCGTTTTTCGGCGTTTCCAGCAGTTGTCCGAACGATTTACATCAAAAGAAATTTTTCTTGTCTCAGTTTCTGTAAGTCTCACAAATAATTTTTATAACAAAATAGTGTTCAGAATGTGATTCTGGACTCGATAAAAAACGAAAATAAATTTTTGAAGAAAAATGAAATTTAATCGTTTTTCGGCGTTTCCAGCAGTTGTCCGAACGATTTATACCAAATAAAAATTTTGCTTGTCTCAGTTTCTGTAAGTCTCACAAATAATTTTTATAACAAAATAGTGTTCAAAATGTGATTCTGGACTCAAAAAAAAACGAAAATAAATTTTTGAAGAAAAATTAAATTTAATCGTTTTTCGGCGTTTCCAGCAGTTGTCCGAACGATTTACATCAAAAGAAATTTTGCTTGTCTCAGTTTCTGTAAGTCTCACAAATAATTTTTATAACAAAATAGTGTTCAGAATGTGATTCTGGACTCGAAAAAAACCGAAAATAAATTTTTGAAGAAAAATTAAATTTAATCGTTTTTCGGCGTTTCCAGCAGTTGTCCGAACGATTTACATCAAAAGAAATTTTGCTTGTCTCAGTTTCTGTAAGTCTGACAAATAATTTTTATAACAAAATAGTGTTTAGAATGTGATTCTGGACTCGAAAAAAAACGAAAATAAATTTTTGAAGAAAAATTAAATTTAATCGTTTTTCGGCGTTTCCAGCAGTTGTCCGAACGATTTACATCAAAAGAAATTTTTCTTGTCTCAGTTTCTGTAAGTCTCACAAATAATTTTTATAACAAAATAGTGTTCAGAATGTGATTCTGGACTCGATAAAAAACGAAAATAAATTTTTGAAAAAAAATGAAATTTAATCGTTTTTTGTCGTTTCCAGCAGTTGTCCGAACGATTTACACCAAAAGAAATTTTGCTTGTCTCAGTTTCTGTAAGTCTCACAAATAATTTTTATAACAAAATAGTGTTCAGAATGTGATTCTGGACTCAAAAAAAAACGAAAATAAATTTTTGAAGAAAAATTAAATTTAATCGTTTTTTCGGCGTTTCCAGCAGTTGTCCGAACGACTTACATCAAAAGAAATTTTGCTTGTCTCAGTTTCTGTAAGTCTCACAAATAATTTTTATAACAAAATAGTGTTCAGAATGTGATTCTGGACTCGAAAAAAAACGAAAATAAATTTTTGAAGAAAAATTAAATTTAATCGTTTTTCGGCGTTTCCAGCAGTTGTCCGAACGATTTACATCAAAAGAAATTTTTCTTGTCTCAGTTTCTGTAAGTCTCACAAATAATTTTGATAACAAAATAGTGTTCAGAATGTGATTCTGGACTCGATAAAAAACGAAAATAAATTTTTGAAGAAAAATTAAATTTAATCGTTTTTCGGCGTTTCCAGCAGTTGTCCGAACGATTTACATCAAAGGAAATTTTGCTTGTCTCAGTTTCTGTAAGTCTCACAAATAATTTTTATAACAAAATAGTGTTCAGAATGTGATTCTGGACTCGAAAAAAAACGAAAATAAATTTTTGAAGAAAAATTAAATTTAATCGTTTTTCGGCGTTTCCAGCAGTTGTCCGAACGATTTACATCAAAAGAAATTTTGCTTGTCTCAGTTTCTGTAAGTCTCACAAATAATTTTTATAACAAAATAGTGTTTAGAATGTGATTCTGGACTCGAAAAAAAACGAAAATAAATTTTTGAAGAAAAATTAAATTTAATCGTTTTTCGGCGTTTCCAGCAGTTGTCCGAACGATTTACATCAAAAGAAATTTTGCTTGTCTCAGTTTCTGTAAGTCTGACAAATAATTTTTATAACAAAATAGTGTTTAGAATGTGATTCTGGACTCGAAAAAAAACGAAAATAAATTTTTGAAGAAAAATTAAATTTAATCGTTTTTCGGCGTTTCCAGCAGTTGTCCGAACGATTTACATCAAAAGAAATTTTTCTTGTCTCAGTTTCTGTAAGTCTCACAAATAATTTTTATAACAAAATAGTGTTCAGAATGTGATTCTGGACTCGATAAAAAACGAAAATAAATTTTTGAAAAAAAATGAAATTTAATCGTTTTTTGTCGTTTCCAGCAGTTGTCCGAACGATTTACACCAAAAGAAATTTTGCTTGTCTCAGTTTCTGTAAGTCTCACAAATAATTTTTATAACAAAATAGTGTTCAGAATGTGATTCTGGACTCAAAAAAAAACGAAAATAAATTTTTGAAGAAAAATTAAATTTAATCGTTTTTTCGGCGTTTCCAGCAGTTGTCCGAACGATTTACATCAAAAGAAATTTTGCTTGTCTCAGTTTCTGTAAGTCTCACAAATAATTTTTATAACAAAATAGTGTTCAGAATGTGATTCTGGACTCGAAAAAAAACGAAAATAAATTTTTGAAGAAAAATTAAATTTAATCGTTTTTCGGCGTTTCCAGCAGTTGTCCGAACGATTTACATCAAAAGAAATTTTTCTTGTCTCAGTTTCTGTAAGTCTCACAAATAATTTTTATAACAAAATAGTGTTCAGAATGTGATTCTGGACTCGATAAAAAACGAAAATAAATTTTTGAAGAAAAATTAAATTTAATCGTTTTTCGGCGTTTCCAGCAGTTGTCCGAACGATTTACATCAAAGGAAATTTTGCTTGTCTCAGTTTCTGTAAGTCTCACAAATAATTTTTATAACAAAATAGTGTTCAGAATGTGATTCTGGACTCGAAAAAAAACGAAAATAAATTTTTGAAGAAAAATTAAATTTAATCGTTTTTCGGCGTTTCCAGCAGTTGTCCGAACGATTTACATCAAAAGAAATTTTGCTTGTCTCAGTTTCTGTAAGTCTCACAAATAATTTTTATAACAAAATAGTGTTCAGAATGTGATTCTGGACTCGAAAAAAAACGAAAATAAATTTTTGAAGAAAAATTAAATTTAATCGTTTTTCGGCGTTTCCAGCAGTTGTCCGAACGATTTACATCAAAAGAAATTTTTCTTGTCTCAGTTTCTGTAAGTCTCACAAATAATTTTTATAACAAAATAGTGTTCAGAATGTGATTCTGGACTCGATAAAAAACGAAAATAAATTTTTGAAGAAAAATTAAATTTAATCGTTTTTCGGCGTTTCCAGCAGTTGTCCGAACGATTTATACCAAAAGAAATTTTGCTTGTCTCAGTTTCTGTAAGTCTCACAAATAATTTTTATAACAAAATAGTGTTCAGAATGTGATTCTGGACTCAAAAAAAAACGAAAATAAATTTTTGAAGAAAAATTAAATTTAATCGTTTTTCGGCGTTTCCAGCAGTTGTCCGAATGATTTACATCAAAAGAAATTTTGCTTGTCTCAGTTTCTGTAAGTCTCACAAATAATTTTTATAACAAAATAGTGTTCAGAATGTGATTCTGGACTCGATAAAAAACGAAAATAAATTTTTGAAGAAAAATTAAATTTAATCGTTTTTCGGCGTTTCCAGCAGTTGTCCGAACGATTTATACCAAAAGAAATTTTGCTTGTCTCAGTTTCTGTAAGTCTCACAAATAATTTTTATAACAAAATAGTGTTCAGAATGTGATTCTGGACTCAAAAAAAAACGAAAATAAATTTTTGAAGAAAAATTAAATTTAATCGTTTTTCGGCGTTTCCAGCAGTTGTCCGAATGATTTACATCAAAAGAAATTTTGCTTGTCTCAGTTTCTGTAAGTCTCACAAATAATTTTTATGACAAAATAGTGTTCAGAATGTGATTCTGGACTCGAAAAAAAACGAAAATAAATTTTTGAAGAAAAATTAAATTTAATCGTTTTTCGGCGTTTCCAGCAGTTGTCCGAACGATTTACATCAAAAGCAATTTTGCTTGTCTCAGTTTCTGTAAGTCTTACAAATAATTTTTATAACAAAATAGTGTTTAGAATGTGATTCTGGACTCGAAAAAAAACGAAAATAAATTTTTGAAGAAAAATTAAATTTAATCGTTTTTCGGCGTTTCTAGCAGTTGTCCGAACGATTTACATCAAAAGAAATTTTTCTTGTCTCAGTTTCTGTAAGTCTCACAAATAATTTTTATAACAAAATAGTGTTCAGAATGTGATTCTGGACTCGATAAAAAACGAAAATAAAATTTTGAAGAAAAATGAAATTTAATCGTTTTTCGGCGTTTCCAGCAGTTGTCCGAACGATTTACACCAAAAGAAATTTTGCTTGTCTCAGTTTCTGTAAGTCTCACAAATAATTTTTATAACAAAATAGTGTTCAGAATGTGATTCTGGACTCGAAAAAAAACGAAAATAAATTTTTGAAGAAAAATTAAATTTAATCGTTTTTCGGCGTTTCCAGCAGTTGTCCGAACGATTTACAACAAAAGAAATTTCGCTTGTCTCAGTTTCTGTAAGTCTCACAAATAATTTTTATAACAAAATAGTGTTCAGAATGTGATTCTGGACTCGAAAAAAAACGAAAATAAATTTTTAAAGAAAAATTAAATTTAATCGTTTTTCGGCGTTTCCAGCAGTTGTCCGAACGATTTACATCAAAAGAAATTTTGCTTGTCTCAGTTTCTATAAGTCTCACAAATAATTTTTATTACAAAATAGTGCTCAGAATGTGATTCTGGACTCGATAAAAAACGAAAATAAATTTTTGAAGAAAAATGAAATTTAATCGTTTTTCGGCGTTTCCAGCAGTTGTCCGAACGATTTACATTAAAAGAAATTTCGCTTGTCTCAGTTTCTGTAAGTCTCACAAATAATTTTTATAACAAAATAGTGTTCAGAATGTGATTCTGGACTCGAAAAAAACGAAAATAAATTTTTGAAGAAAAATTTAATTTAATCGTTTTTCGGCGTTTCCAGCAGTTGTCCGAACGATTTACATCAAAAGAAATTTTGCTTGTCACAGTTTCGGTAAGTCTCACAAATAATTTTTATAACAAAATAGTGTTCAGAATGTGATTCTGGACTCGAAAAAAACGAAAATAAATTTTTGAAGAAAAATTAAATTTAATCGTTTTTCGGCGTTTCCAGCAGTTGTCCGAACGATTTACATCAAAGGAAATTTTTCTTGTCTCAGTTTCTGTAAGTCTCACAAATAATTTTTATAACAAAATAGTGTTCAGAATGTGATTCTGGACTCGATAAAAAACGAAAATAAATTTTTGAAGAAAAATGAAATTTAATCGTTTTTCGGCGTTTCCAGCAGTTGTCCGAACGATTTACACCAAAAGAAATTTTGCTTGTCTCAGTTTCTGTAAGTCTCACAAATAATTTTTATAACAAAATAGTGTTCAGAATGTGATTCTGGACTCGAAAAAAAACGAAAATAAATTTTTGAAGAAAAATTAAATTTAATCGTTTTTCGGCGTTTCCAGCAGTTGCCCGAACGATTTACAACAAAAGAAATTTCGCTTGTCTCAGTTTCTGTAAGTCTCACAAATAATTTTTATAACAAAATAGTGTTCAGAATGTGATTCTGGACTCGAAAAAAAACGAAAATAAATTTTTAAAGAAAAATTAAATGTAATCGTTTTTCGGCGTTTCCAGCAGTTGTCCGAACGATTTACATCAAAAGAAATTTTGCTTGTCTCAGTTTCTGTAAGTCTCACAAATAATTTTTATTACAAAATAGTGTTCAGAATGTGATTCTGGACTCGATAAAAAACGAAAATAAATTTTTGAAGAAAAATGAAATTTAATCGTTTTTCGGCGTTTCCAGCAGTTGGCCGAACGATTTACATTAAAAGAAATTTCGCTTGTCTCTGTTTCTGTAAGTCTCACAAATAATTTTTATAACAAAATAGTGTTCAGAATGTGATTCTGGACTCGAAAAAAACGAAAATAAATTTTTGAAGAAAAATTAAATTTAATCGTTTTTCGGCGTTTCCAGCAGTTGTCCGAACGATTTACATCAAAAGAAATTTTGCTTGTCACAGTTTCGGTAAGTCTCACAAATAATTTTTATAACAAAATAGTGTTCAGAATGTGATTCTGGACTCGAAAAAAACGAAAATAAATTTTTGAAGAAAAATTAAATTTAATCGTTTTTCGGCGTTTCCAGCAGTTGTCCGAACGATTTACATTAAAAGAAATTTCGCTTGTCTCAGTTTCTGTAAGTCTCACAAATAATTTTTATAACAAAATAGTGTTCAGAATGTGATTCTGGACTCGAAAAAAACGAAAATAAATTTTTGAAGAAAAATTAAATTTAATCGTTTTTCGGCGTTTCCAGCAGTTGTCCGAACGATTTACATCAAAAAAAATTTTGCTTGTCACAGTTTCGGTAAGTCTCACAAATAATTTTTATAACAAAATAGTGTTCAGAATGTGATTCTGGACTCGAAAAAAACGAAAATAAATTTTTGAAGAAAAATTAAATTTAATCGTTTTTCGGCGTTTCCAGCAGTTGTCCAAACGATTTACATCAAAGGAAATTTTTCTTGTCTCAGTTTCTGTAAGTCTCACAAATAATTTTTATAACAAAATAGTGTTCAGAATGTGATTCTGGACTCGATAAAAAACGAAAATAAATTTTTGAAGAAAAATGAAATTTAATCGTTTTTCGGCGTTTCCAGCAGTTGTCCGAACGATTTACACCAAAAGAAATTTTGCTTGTCTCAGTTTCTGTAAGTCTCACAAATAATTTTTATAACAAAATAGTGTTCAGAATGTGATTCTGGACTCGAAAAAAAACGAAAATAAATTTTTGAAGAAAAATTAAATTTAATCGTTTTTCGGCGTTTCCAGCAGTTGTCCGAACGATTTACAACAAAAGAAATTTCGCTTGTCTCAGTTTCTGTAAGTCTCACAAATAATTTTTATAACAAAATAGTGTTCAGAATGTGATTCTGGACTCGAAAAAAAACGAAAATAAATTTTTAAAGAAAAATTAAATGTAATCGTTTTTCGGCGTTTCCAGCAGTTGTCCGAACGATTTACATCAAAAGAAATTTTGCTTGTCTCAGTTTCTGTAAGTCTCACAAATAATTTTTATTACAAAATAGTGTTCAGAATGTGATTCTGGACTCGATAAAAAACGAAAATAAATTTTTGAAGAAAAATGAAATTTAATCGTTTTTCGGCGTTTCCAGCAGTTGTCCGAACGATTTACATTAAAAGAAATTTCGCTTGTCTCAGTTTCTGTAAGTCTCACAAATAATTTTTATAACAAATTAGTGTTCAGAATGTGATTCTGGACTCGAAAAAAACGAAAATAAATTTTTGAAGAAAAATTAAATTTAATCGTTTTTCGGCGTTTCCAGCAGTTGTCCGAACGATTTACATCAAAAGAAATTTTGCTTGTCACAGTTTCGGTAAGTCTCACAAATAATTTTTATAACAAAATAGTGTTCAGAATGTGATTCTGGACTCGAAAAAAACGAAAATAAATTTTTGAAGAAAAATTAAATTTAATCGTTTTTCGGCGTTTCCAGCAGTTGTCCGAACGATTTACATCAAAAGAAATTTTTCTTGTCTCAGTTTCTGTAAGTCTCACAAATAATTTTTATAACAAAATAGTGTTCAGAATGTGATTCTGGACTCGATAAAAAACGAAAATAAATTTTTGAAGAAAAATGAAATTTAATCGTTTTTCGGCGTTTCCAGCAGTTGTCCGAACGATTTACACCAAAAGAAATTTTGCTTGTCTCAGTTTCTGTAAGTCTCACAAATAATTTTTATAACAAAATAGTGTTCAGAATGTGATTCTGGACTCAAAAAAAACGAAAATAAATTTTTGAAGAAAAATTAAATTTAATCGTTTTTCGGCGTTTCCAGCAGTTGTCCGAACGATTTACATCAAAAGAAATTTTTCTTGTCTCAGTTTCTGTAAGTCTCACAAATAATTTTTATAACAAAATAGTGTTCAGAATGTGATTCTGGAATCGAAAAAAAACGAAAATAAATTTTTAAAGAAAAATTAAATTTAATCGTTTTTCGGCGTTTCCAGCAGTTGTCCGAACGATTTACATCAAAAGAAATTTTTCTTGTCTCAGTTTCTGTAAGTCTCACAAATAATTTTTATAACAAAATAGTGTTCAGAATGTGATTCTGGACTCGATAAAAAACGAAAATAAATTTTTGAAGAAAAATGAAATTTAATCGTTTTTCGGCGTTTCCAGCAGTTGTCCGAACGATTACAATAAAAGAAATTTTGCTTGTCTCAGTTTCTGTAAGTCTCACAAATAATTTTTATAACAAAATAGTGTTCAGAATGTGATTCTGGACTCAAAAAAAAACGAAAATAAATTTTTGAAGAAAAATTAAATTTAATCGTTTTTCGGCGTTTCCAGCAGTTGTCCGAACGATTTACATCAAAAGAAATTTTTCTTGTCTCAGTTTCTGTAAGTCTCACAAATAATTTTTATAACAAAATAGTGTTCAGAATGTGATTCTGGACTCGATAAAAAACGAAAATAAATTTTTGAAGAAAAATGAAATTTAATCGTTTTTCGGCGTTTCCAGCAGTTGTCCGAACGATTTATACCAAATAAAAATTTTGCTTGTCTCAGTTTCTGTAAGTCTCACAAATAATTTTTATAACAAAATAGTGTTCAGAATGTGATTCTGGACTCAAAAAAAAACGAAAATAAATTTTTAAGGAAAAATTAAATTTAATCGTTTTTCGGCGTTTCCAGCAGTTGTCCGAACGATTTACATCAAAAGAAATTTTGCTTGTCTCAGTTTCTGTAAGTCTCACAAATAATTTTTATAACAAAATAGTGTTCAGAATGTGATTCTGGACTCGAAAAAAAACGAAAATAAATTTTTGAAGAAAAATTAAATTTAATCGTTTTTCGGCGTTTCCAGCAGTTGTCCGAACGATTTACATCAAAAGAAATTTTGCTTGTCTCAGTTTCTGTAAGTCTCACAAATAATTTTTATTACAAAATAGTGTTTAGAATGTGATTCTGGACTCGAAAAAAAACGAAAATAAATTTTTGAAGAAAAATTAAATTTAATTGTTTTTCGGCGTTTCCAGCAGTTGTCCGAACGATTTACATCAAAAGAAATTTTTCTTTTCTCAGTTTCTGTAAGTCTCACAAATAATTTTTATAACAAAATAGTGTTCAGAATGTGATTCTGGAATCGATAAAAAACGAAAATAAATTTTTGAAAAAAAAATGAAATTTAATCGTTTTTTGTCGTTTCCAGCAGTTGTCCGAACGATTTACACCAAAAGAAATTTTGCTTGTCTCAGTTTCTGTAAGTCTCACAAATAATTTTTATAACAAAATAGTGTTCAGAATGTGATTCTGGACTCAAAAAAAAACGAAAATAAATTTTTGAAGAAAAATTAAATTTAATCGTTTTTTCGGCGTTTCCAGCAGTTGTCCGAATGATTTACATCAAAAGAAATTTTGCTTGTCTCAGTTTCTGTAAGTCTCACAAATAATTTTTATAACAAAATAGTGTTCAGAATGTGATTCTGGACTCTAAAAAAAACGAAAATAAATGTTTGAAGAAAAATTAAATTTAATTGTTTTTCGGCGTTTCCAGCAGTTGTCCGAACGATTTACATCAAAAGAAATTTTTCTTGTCTCAGTTTCTGTAAGTCTCACAAATAATTTTTATAACAAAATAGTGTTCAGAATGTGATTCTGGACTCGATAAAAAACGAAAATAAATTTTTGAAGAAAAATTAAATTTAATCGTTTTTCGGCGTTTCCAGCAGTTGTCCGAACGATTTACATCAAAAGAAATTTTGCTTGTCTCAGTTTCTGTAAGTCTCACAAATAATTTTTATAACAAAATAGTGTTCAGAATGTGATTCTGGACTCGAAAAAAAACGAAAATAAATTTTTGAAGAAAAATTAAATTTAATCGTTTTTCGGCGTTTCCAGCAGTTGTCCGAACGATTTACATCAAAAGAAATTTTGCTTGTCTCAGTTTCTGTAAGTCTCACAAATAATTTTTATAACAAAATAGTGTTTAGAATGTGATTCTGGACTCGAAAAAAAACGAAAATAAATTTTTGAAGAAAAATTAAATTTAATCGTTTTTCGGCGTTTCCAGCAGTTGTCCGAACGATTTACATCAAAAGAAATTTTTCTTGTTTCAGTTTCTGTAAGTCTCACAAATAATTTTTATAACAAAATAGTGTTCAGAATGTGATTCTGGACTCGATAAAAAACGAAAATAAATTTTTGAAGAAAAATTAAATTTAATCGTTTTTCGGCGTTTCCAGCAGTTGTCCGAACGATTTATACCAAAAGAAATTTTGCTTGTCTCAGTTTCTGTTAGTCTCACAAATAATTTTTATAACAAAATAGTGTTCAGAATGTGATTCTGGACTCAAAAAAAAACGAAAATAAATTTTTGAAGAAAAATTAAATTTAATCGTTTTTCGGCGTTTCCAGCAGTTGTCCGAATGATTTACATCAAAAGAAATTTTGCTTGTCTCAGTTTCTGTAAGTCTCACAAATAATTTTTATAACAAAATAGTGTTCAGAATGTGATTCTGGACTCAAAAAAAAACGAAAATAAATTTTTGAAGAAAAATTAAATTTAATCGTTTTTCGGCGTTTCCAGCAGTTGTCCGAACGATTTACATCAAAAGAAATTTTGCTTGTCTCAGTTTCTGTAAGTCTCACAAATAATTTTTATAACAAAATAGTGTTCAGAATGTGATTCTGGACTCGAAAAAAAACGATAATAAATTTTTGAAGAAAAATTAAATTTAATCGTTTTTCGGCGTTTCCAGCAGTTGTCCGAACGATTTACATCAAAATTTCTTTTGTCTCGGTTTCTGTAAGTCTCACAAATAATTTTTATAACAAAATAGTGTTCAGAATGTGATTCTGGACTCGATAAAAAACGAAAATAAATTTTTGAAGAAAAATGAAATTTAATCGCTTTTCGGCGTTTCCAGCAGTTGTCCGAACGATTTACACCAAAAGAAATTTTGCTTGTCTCAGTTTCTGTAAGTTTCACAAATAATTTTTATAACAAAATAGTGTTCAGAATGTGATTCTGGACTCAAAAAAAAACGAAAATAAATTTTTGAAGAAAAATTAAATTTAATCGTTTTTCGGCGTTTCCAGCAGTTGTCCGAACGATTTACATCAAAAGAAATTTTGCTTATCTCAGTTTCTGTAAGTCTCACAAATAATTTTTATAACAAAATAGTGTTCAGAATGTGATTCTGGACTCGAAAAAAAACGAAAATAAATTTTTGAAGAAAAATTAAATTTAATCGTTTTTCGGCGTTTCCAGCAGTTGTCCGAACGATTTACATCAAAAGAAATTTTTCTTGTCTCAGTTTCTGTAAGTCTCACAAATAATTTTTATAACAAAATAGTGTTCAGAATGTGATTCTGGACTCGATAAAAAATGAAAATAAATTTTTGAAGAAAAATGAAATTTAATCGTTTTTCGGCGTTTCCAGCAGTTGTCCGAACGATTTACACCAAAAGAAATTTTGCTTGTCTCAGTTTCTGTAAGTCTCACAAATAATTTTTATCACAAAATAGTGTTCAGAATGTGATTCTGGACTCGAAAAAAACGAAAGGAAATTTTTGAAGAAAAATTAAATTTAATCGTTTTTCGGCGTTTATAGCAGTTGTCCGAACGATTTACATCAAAAGAAATTTTTCTTGTCTCAGTTTCTGTAAGTCTCACAAATAATTTTTATAACAAAATAGTGTTCAGAATGTGATTCTGGACTCGATAAAAAACGAAAATAAATTTTTGAAGAAAAATGAAATTTAATCGTGTTTCGGCGTTTCCAGCAGTTGTCCGAACGATTTACACCAAAAGAAATTTTGCTTGTCTCAGTTTCTGTAAGTCTCATAAATAATTTTTATAACAAAATAGTGTTCAGAATGTGATTCTGGACTCAAAAAAAAACGAAAATAAATTTTTGAAGAAAAATTAAATTTAATCGTTTTTCGGCGTTTCCAGCAGTTGTCCGAACGATTTACATCAAAAGAAATTTTGCTTGTCTCAGTTTCTGTAAGTCTCACAAATAATTTTTATAACAAAATAGTGTTCAGAATGTGATTCTGGACTCGATAAAAAACGAAAATAAATTTTTGAAGAAAAATTAAATTTAATCGTTTTTCGGCGTTTCCAGCAGTTGTCCGAACGATTTACATCAAAAGAAATTTTGCTTGTCTCAGTTTCTGTAAGTCTCACAAATAATTTTTATAACAAAATAGTGTTCAGAATGTGATTCTGGACTCGAAAAAAAACGAAAATAAATTTTTGAAGAAAAATTAAATTTAATCGTTTTTCGGCGTTTCCAGCAGTTGTCCGAACGATTTACATCAAAAGAAATTTTGCTTGTCTCAGTTTCTGTAAGTCTCACAAATAATTTTTATAACAAAATAGTGTTTAGAATGTGATTCTGGACTCAAAAAAAAACGAAAATAAATTTTTGAAGAAAAATTAAATTTAATCGTTTTTCGGCGTTTCCAGCAGTTGTCCGAACGATTTACATCAAAAGAAATTTTGCTTGTCTCAGTTTCTGTAAGTCTCACAAATAATTTTTATAACAAAATAGTGTTCAGAATGTGATTCTGGACTCGAAAAAAAACGAAAATAAATTTTTGAAGAAAAATTAAATTTAATCGTTTTTCGGCGTTTCCAGCAGTTGTCCGAACGATTTACATCAAAAGAAATTTTGCTTGTCTCAGTTTCTGTAAGTCTCACAAATAATTTTTATAACAAAATAGTGTTTAGAATGTGATTCTGGACTCAAAAAAAAACGAAAATAAATTTTTGAAGAAAAATTAAATTTAATCGTTTTTCGGCGTTTCCAGCAGTTGTCCGAACGATTTACATCAAAAGAAATTTTTCTTGTTTCAGTTTCTGTAAGTCTCACAAATAATTTTTATAACAAAATAGTGTTCAGAATGTGATTCTGGACTCGATAAAAAACGAAAATAAATTTTTGAAGAAAAATTAAATTTAATCGTTTTTCAGCGTTTCCAGCAGTTGTCCGAACGATTTATACCAAAAGAAATTTTGCTTGTCTCAGTTTCTGTTAGTCTCACAAATAATTTTTATAACAAAATAGTGTTCAGAATGTGATTCTGGACTCGATAAAAAACAAAAATAAATTTTTGAAGAAAAATGAAATTTAATCGTTTTCGGCGTTTCCAGCAGTTGTCCGAACGATTTACACCAAAAGAAATTTTGCTTGTCTCAGTTTCTGTAAGTCTCACAAATAATTTTTATAACAAAATATTGTTCAGAATGTGATTCTGGACTCAAAAAAAAACGAAAATAAATTTTTGAAGAAAAATTAAATTTAATCGTTTTTCGGCGTTTCCAGCAGTTGTCCGAACGATTTACATCAAAAGAAATTTTTCTTGTCTCAGTTTCTGTAAGTCTCACAAATAATTTTTATAACAAAATAGTGTTCAGAATGTGATTCTGGACTCGATAAAAAACGAAAATAAATTTTTGAAGAAAAATTAAATTTAATCGTTTTTCGGCGTTTCTAGCAGTTGTCCGAACGATTTACATCAAAAGAAATTTTTCTTGTCTCAGTTTCTGTAAGTCTCACAAATAATTTTTATAACAAAATAGTGTTCAGAATGTGATTCTGGACTCGATAAAAAACGAAAATAAATTTTTGAAGAAAAATGAAATTTAATCGTTTTTCGGCGTTTCCAGCAGTTGTCCGAACGATTTACACCAAAAGAAATTTTGCTTGTCTCAGTTTCTGTAAGTCTCACAAATAATTTTTATAACAAAATAGTGTTCAGAATGTGATTCTGGACTCAAAAAAAAACGAAAATAAATTTTTGAAGAAAAATTAAATTTAATCGTTTTTCGGCGTTTCCAGCAGTTGTCCGAACGA
The DNA here is from genome assembly GCA_910593695.2 of Ocypus olens. Taxonomy (NCBI): domain Eukaryota; kingdom Metazoa; phylum Arthropoda; class Insecta; order Coleoptera; family Staphylinidae; genus Ocypus; species Ocypus olens. The sequence continues at coordinate 37,191,568 of OU343047.1, forward strand.
TTTACATCAAAAGAAATTTTTCTTGTCTCAGTTTCTGTAAGTCTCACAAATAATTTTTATAACAAAATAGTGTTCAGAATGTGATTCTGGACTCGATAAAAAACGAAAATAAATTTTTGAAGAAAAATTAAATTTAATCGTTTTTCGGCGTTTCCAGCAGTTGTCCGAACGATTTATACCAAAAGAAATTTTGCTTGTCTCAGTTTCTGTAAGTCTCACAAATAATTTTTATAACAAAATAGTGTTCAGAATGTGATTCTGGACTCAAAAAAAACGAAAATAAATTTTTGAAGAAAAATTAAATTTAATCGTTTTTCGGCGTTTCCAGCAGTTGTCCGAATGATTTACATCAAAAGAAATTTTGCTTGTCTCAGTTTCTGTAAGTCTCACAAATAATTTTTATGACAAAATAGTGTTCAGAATGTGATTCTGGACTCGAAAAAAAACGAAAATAAATTTTTGAAGAAAAATTAAATTTAATCGTTTTTCGGCGTTTCCAGCAGTTGTCCGAACGATTTACATCAAAAGAAATTTTGCTTGTCTCAGTTTCTGTAAGTCTCACAAATAATTTTTATAACAAAATAGTGTTTAGAATGTGATTCTGGACTCGAAAAAAAACGAAAATAAATTTTTGAAGAAAAATTAAATTTAATCGTTTTTCGGCGTTTCAAGCAGTTGTCCGAACGATTTACATCAAAAGAAATTTTTCTTGTCTCAGTTTCTGTAAGTCTCACAAATAATTTTTATAACAAAATAGTGTTCAGAATGTGATTCTGGACTCGATAAAAAACGAAAATAAATTTTTGAAGAAAAATGAAATTTAATCGTTTTTCGGCGTTTCCAGCAGTTGTCCGAACGATTTACACCAAAAGAAATTTTTCTTGTCTCAGTTTCTGTAAGTCTCACAAATAATTTTTATAACAAAATAGTGTTCAGAATGTGATTCTGGACTCGATAAAAAACGAAAATAAATTTTTGAAGAAAAATGAAATTTAATCGTTTTTCGGCGTTTCCAGCAGTTGTCCGAACGATTTACACAAAAAGAAATTTTGCTTGTCTCAGTTTCTGTAAGTCTCACAAATAATTTTTATAACAAAATAGTGTTCAGAATGTGATTCTAGACTGAAAAAAAAAAGAAAATAAATTTTTGAAGAAAAATTAAATTTAATCGTTTTTCGGCGTTTCCAGCAGTTGTCCGAACGATTTACATCAAAAGAAATTTTGCTTGTCTCAGTTTCTGTAAGTCTTACAAATAATTTTTATAACAAAATAGTGTTTAGAATGTGATTCTGGACTCGAAAAAAAACGAAAATAAATTTTTGAAGAAAAATTAAATTTAATCGTTTTTCGGCGTTTCCAGCAGTTGTCCGAACGATTTATACCAAAAGAAATTTTGCTTGTCTCAGTTTCTGTACGTCTCACAAATAATTTTTATAACAAAATTGTGTTCAGAATGTGATTCTGGACTCAAAAAAAAACGAAAATAAATTTTTGAAGAAAAATTAAATTTAATCGTTTTTCGGCGTTTCCAGCAGTTGTCCGAATGATTTACATCAAAAGAAATTTTGCTTGTCTCAGTTTCTGTAAGTCTCACAAATAATTTTTATGACAAAATAGTGTTCAGAATGTGATTCTGGACTCGAAAAAAAACGAAAATAAATTTTTGAAGAAAAATTAAATTTAATCGTTTTTCGGCGTTTCCAGCAGTTGTCCGAACGATTTACATCAAAAGAAATTTTGCTTGTCTCAGTTTCTGTAAGTCTCACAAATAATTTTTATAACAAAATAGTGTTTAGAATGTGATTCTGGACTCGAAAAAAAACGAAAATAAATTTTTGAAGAAAAATTAAATTTAATTGTTTTTCGGCGTTTCTAGCAGTTGTCCGAACGATTTACATCAAAAGAAATTTTTCTTGTCTCAGTTTCTGTAAGTCTCACAAATAATTTTTATAACAAAATAGTGTTCAGAATGTGATTCTGGACTCGATAAAAAACGAAAATAAATTTTTGAAGAAAAATGAAATTTAATCGTTTTTCGGCGTTTCCAGCAGTTGTCCGAACGATTTACATCAAAAGAAATTTTGCTTGTCTCAGTTTCTGTAAGTCTCACAAATAATTTTTATAACAAAATAGTGTTCAGAATGTGATACTGGACTCGAAAAAAAACGAAAATAAATTTTTGAAGAAAAATTAAATTTAATCGTTTTTCGGCGTTTCCAGCAGTTGTCCGAACGATTTACACCAAAAGAAATTTTTCTTGTCTCAGTTTCTGTAAGTCTCACAAATAATTTTTATAACAAAATAGTGTTCAGAATGTGATTCTGGACTCGATAAAAAACGAAAATAAATTTTTGAAGAAAAATGAAATTTAATCGTTTTTCGGCGTTTCCAGCAGTTGTCCGAACGATTTACACCAAAAGAAATTTTGCTTGTCTCAGTTTCTGTAAGTCTCACAAATAATTTTTATAACAAAATAGTGTTCAGAATGTGATTCTAGACTCAAAAAAAAAAAGAAAATAAATTTTTGAAGAAAAATTAAATTTAATCGTTTTTCGGCGTTTCCAGCAGTTGTCCGAACGATTTACATCAAAAGAAATTTTGCTTGTCTCAGTTTCTGTAAGTCTTACAAATAATTTTTATAACAAAATAGTGTTTAGAATGTGATTCTGGACTCGAAAAAAAACGAAAATAAATTTTTGAAGAAAAATTAAATTTAATCGTTTTTCGGCGTTTCCAGCAGTTGTCCGAACGATTTATACCAAAAGAAATTTTGCTTGTCTCAGTTTCTGTACGTCTCACAAATAATTTTTATAACAAAATTGTGTTCGAATGTGATTCTGGACTCAAAAAAAAACGAAAATAAATTTTTGAAGAAAAATTAAATTTAATCGTTTTTCGGCGTTTCCAGCAGTTGTCCGAATGATTTACATCAAAAGAAATTTTGCTTGTCTCAGTTTCTGTAAGTCTCACAAATAATTTTTATGACAAAATAGTGTTCAGAATGTGATTCTGGACTCGAAAAAAAACGAAAATAAATTTTTGAAGAAAAATTAAATTTAATCGTTTTTCGGCGTTTCCAGCAGTTGTCCGAACGATTTACATCAAAAGAAATTTTGCTTGTCTCAGTTTCTGTAAGTCTCACAAATAATTTTTATAACAAAATAGTGTTTAGAATGTGATTCTGGACTCGAAAAAAAACGAAAATAAATTTTTGAAGAAAAATTAAATTTAATCGTTTTTCGGCGTTTCTAGCAGTTGTCCGAACGATTTACATCAAAAGAAATTTTTCTTGTCTCAGTTTCTGTAAGTCTCACAAATAATTTTTATAACAAAATAGTGTTCAGAATGTGATTCTGGACTCGATAAAAAACGAAAATAAATTTTTGAAGAAAAATGAAATTTAATCGTTTTTCGGCGTTTCCAGCAGTTGTCCGAACGATTTACATCAAAAGAAATTTTGCTTGTCTCAGTTTCTGTAAGTCTCACAAATAATTTTTATAACAAAATAGTGTTCAGAATGTGATTCTGGACTCGAAAAAAAACGAAAATAAATTTTTGACGAAAAATTAAATTTAATCGTTTTTCGGCGTTTCCAGCAGTTGTCCGAACGATTTACATCAAAAGAAATTTTTCTTGTCTCAGTTTCTGTAAGTCTCACAAATAAATTTTATAACAAAATAGTGTTCAGAATGTGATTCTGGACTCAATAAAAAACAAAATCAAATTTTTGAAGAAAAATGAAATTTAATCGTTTTTCGGCGTTTCCAGCAGTTGTCCGAACGATTTACACCAAAAGAAATTTTTCTTGTCTCAGTTTCTGTAAGTCTCACAAATAATTTTTATAACAAAATAGTGTTCAGAATGTGATTCTGGACTCGATAAAAAACAAAAATAAATTTTTGAAGAAAAATGAAATTTAATCGTTTTTCGGCGTTTCCAGCAGTTGTCCGAACGATTTACATCAAAAGAAATTTTTCTTGTCTCAGTTTCTGTAAGTCTCACAAATAATTTTTATAACAAAATAGTGTTCAGAATGTGATTCTGGACTCGATAAAAAACAAAATCAAATTTTTGAAGAAAAATGAAATTTAATCGTTTTTCGGCGTTTCCAGCAGTTGTCCGAACGATTTACACCAAAAGAAATTTTTCTTGTCTCAGTTCCTGTAAGTCTCACAAATAATTTTTATAACAAAATAGTGTTCAGAATGTGATTCTGGACTCGATAAAAAACAAAAATAAATTTTTGAAGAAAAATTAAATTTAATCGTTTTTCGGCGTTTCCAGCAGTTGTCCGAACGATTTACACCAAAAGAAATTTTGCTTGTCTCAGTTTCTGTAAGTCTCACAAATAATTTTTATAACAAAATAGTGTTCAGAATGTGATTCTGGACTCAAAAAAAAAACGAAAATAAATTTTTGAAGAAAAATTAAATTTAATCGTTTTTCGGCGTTTCCAGCAGTTGTCCGAACGATTTACATCAAAAGAAATTTTGCTTGTCTCAGTTTCTGTAAGTCTTACAAATAATTTTTATAACAAAATAGTGTTTAGAATGTGATTCTGGACTCGAAAAAAAACGAAAATAAATTTTTGAAGAAAAATTAAATTTAATCGTTTTTCGGCGTTTCCAGAAGTTGTCCGAACGATTTACATCAAAAGAAATTTTTCTTGTCTCAGTTTCTGTAAGTCTCACAAATAATTTTTATAACAAAATAGTGTTCAGAATGTGATTCTGGACTCGATAAAAAACGAAAATAAATTTTTGAAGAAAAATGAAATTTAATCGTTTTTCGGCGTTTCCAGCAGTTGTCCGAACAATTTACACCAAAAGAAATTTTTCTTGTCTCAGTTTCTGTAAGTCTCACAAATAATTTTTATAACAAAATAGTGTTCAGAATGTGATTCTGGACTCGATAAAAAACGAAAATAAATTTTTGAAGAAAAATGAAATTTAATCGTTTTTCGGCGTTTCCAGCAGTTGTCCGAACGATTTACACCAAAAGAAATTTTGCTTGTCTCAGTTTCTGTAAGTCTCACAAATAATTTTTATAACAAAATAGTGTTCAGAATGTGATTCTAGACTCAAAAAAAAAAAGAAAATAAATTTTTGAAGAAAAATTAAATTTAATCGTTTTTCGGAGTTTCCAGCAGTTGTCCGAACGATTTACATCAAAAGAAATTTTGCTTGTCTCAGTTTCTGTAAGTCTTACAAATAATTTTTATAACAAAATAGTGTTTAGAATGTGATTCTGGCCTCGAAAAAAAACGAAAATAAATTTTTGAAGAAAAATTAAATTTAATCGTTTTTCGGCGTTTCCAGCAGTTGTCCGAACGATTTATACCAAAAGAAATTTTGCTTGTCTCAGTTTCTGTACGTCTCACAAATAATTTTTATAACAAAATAGTGTTCAGAATGTGATTCTGGACTCAAAAAAAAACGAAAATAAATTTTTGAAGAAAAATTAAATTTAATCGTTTTTCGGCGTTTCCAGCAGTTGTCCGAATGATTTACATCAAAAGAAATTTTGCTTGTCTCAGTTTCTGTAAGTCTCACAAATAATTTTTATGACAAAATAGTGTTCAGAATGTGATTCTGGACTCGAAAAAAACGAAAATAAATTTTTGAAGAAAAATTAAATTTAATCGTTTTTCGGCGTTTCCAGCAGTTGTCCGAACGATTTACATCAAAAGAAATTTTGCTTGTCTCAGTTTCTGTAAGTCTCACAAATAATTTTTATAACAAAATAGTGTTTAGAATGTGATTCTGGACTCGAAAAAAAACGAAAATAAATTTTTGAAGAAAAATTAAATTTAATCGTTCTTCGGCGTTTCTAGCAGTTGTCCGAACGATTTACATCAAAAGAAATTTTTCTTGTCTCAGTTTCTGTAAGTCTCACAAATAATTTTTATAACAAAATAGTGTTCAGAATGTGATTCTGGACTCGATAAAAAACGAAAATAAATTTTTGAAGAAAAATGAAATTTAATCGTTTTTCGGCGTTTCCAGCAGTTGTCCGAACGATTTACATCAAAAGAAATTTTGCTTGTCTCAGTTTCTGTAAGTCTCACAAATAATTTTTATAACAAAATAGTGTTCAGAATGTGATTCTGGACTCGAAAAAAAACGAAAATAAATTTTTGAAGAAAAATTAAATTTAATCGTTTTTCGGCGTTTCCAGCAGTTGTCCGAACGATTTACATCAAAAGAAATTTTTCTTGTCTCAGTTTCTGTAAGTCTCACAAATAAATTTTATAACAAAATAGTGTTCAGAATGTGATTCTGGACTCGATAAAAAACAAAATCAAATTTTTGAAGAAAAATGAAATTTAATCGTTTTTCGGCGCTTCCAGCAGTTGTCCGAACGATTTACACCAAAAGAAATTTTTCTTGTCTCAGTTTCTGTAAGTCTCACAAATAATTTTTATAACAAAATAGTGTTCAGAATGTGATTCTGGACTCGATAAAAAACAAAAATAAATTTTTGAAGAAAAATGAAATTTAATCGTTTTTCGGCGTTTCCAGCAGTTGTCCGAACGATTTACATCAAAAGAAATTTTTCTTGTCTCAGTTTCTGTAAGTCTCACAAATAATTTTTATAACAAAATAGTGTTCAGAATGTGATTCTGGACTCGATAAAAAACAAAATCAAATTTTTGAAGAAAAATGAAATTTAATCGTTTTTCGGCGTTTCCAGCAGTTGTCCGAACGATTTACACCAAAAGAAATTTTTCTTGTCTCAGTTCCTGTAAGTCTCACAAATAATTTTTATAACAAAATAGTGTTCAGAATGTGATTCTGGACTCGATAAAAAACAAAAATAAATTTTTGAAGAAAAATTAAATTTAATCGTTTTTCGGCGTTTCCAGCAGTTGTCCGAACGATTTACACCAAAAGAAATTTTGCTTGTCTCAGTTTCTGTAAGTCTCACAAATAATTTTTATAACAAAATAGTGTTCAGAATGTGATTCTGGACTCAAAAAAAAACGAAAATAAATTTTTGAAGAAAAATTAAATTTAATCGTTTTTCGGCGTTTCCAGCAGTTGTCCGAACGATTTACATCAAAAGAAATTTTGCTTGTCTCAGTTTCTGTAAGTCTTACAAATAATTTTTATAACAAAATAGTGTTTAGAATGTGATTCTGGACTCGAAAAAAAACGAAAATAAATTTTTGAAGAAAAATTAAATTTAATCGTTTTTCGGCGTTTCCAGAAGTTGTCCGAACGATTTACATCAAAAGAAATTTTTCTTGTCTCAGTTTCTGTAAGTCTCACAAATAATTTTTATAACAAAATAGTATTCAGAATGTGATTCTGGACTCGATAAAAAACGAAAATAAATTTTTGAAGAAAAATGAAATTTAATCGTTTTTCGGCGTTTCCAGCAGTTGTCCGAACGATTTACACCAAAAGAAATTTTGCTTGTCTCAGTTTCTGTAAGTTTCACAAATAATTTTTATAACAAAATAGTGTTCAGAATGTGATTCTGGACTCAAAAAAAAACGAAAATAAATTTTTGAAGAAAAATTAAATTTAATCGTTTTTCGGCGTTTCCAGCAGTTGTCCGAACGATTTACATCAAAAGAAATTTTGCTTGTCTCAGTTTCTGTAAGTCTCACAAATAATTTTTATAACAAAATAGTGTTCAGAATGTGATTCTGGACTCGAAAAAAAACGAAAATAAATTTTTGAAGAAAAATTTATTTTGATGTAAATCGTTCGGACAACTGCTGGAAACGCCGAAAAACGATTAAATTTAATTTTTCTTCAAAAATTTATTTTCGTTTTTTTTTTGAGTCCAGAATCACATTCTGAACACTATTTTGTTATAAAAATTATTTGTGAGACTTACAAATGTGATTCTGGACTCGATAAAAAACGAAAATAAATTTTTGAAGAAAAATGAAATTTAATCGTTTTTCGGCGTTTCCAGCAGTTGTCCGAACGATTTACACGAAAAGAAATTTTGCTTGTCTCAGTTTCTGTAAGTTTCACAAATAATTTTTATAACAAAACAGTGTTCAGAATGTGATTCTGGACTCAAAAAAAAACGAAAATAAATTTTTGAAGAAAAATTAAATTTAATCGTTTTTCGGCGTTTCCAGCAGTTGTCCGAACGATTTACATCAAAAGAAATTTTGCTTGTCTCAGTTTCTGTAAGTCTCACAAATAATTTTTATAACAAAATAGTGTTCAGAATGTGATTCTGGACTCGAAAAAAAACGAAAATAAATTTTTGAAGAAAAATTAAATTTAATCGTTTTTCGGCGTTTCCAGCAGTTGTCCGAACGATTTACATCAAAAGAAATTTTTCTTGTCTCAGTTTCTGTAAGTCTCACAAATAATTTTTATAACAAAATAGTGTTCAGAATGTGATTCTGGACTCGATAAAAAATGAAAATAAATTTTTGAAGAAAAATGAAATTTAATCGTTTTTCGGCGTTTCCAGCAGTTGTCCGAACGATTTACACCAAAAGAAATTTTGCTTGTCTCAGTTTCTGTAAGTCTCACAAATAATTTTTATCACAAAATAGTGTTCAGAATGTGATTCTGGACTCGAAAAAAAACGAAAAAAAATTTTTGAAGAAAAATTAAATTTAATCGTTTTTCCGCGTTTCCAGCAGTTGTCCGAACGATTTACATCAAAAGAAATTTTTCTTGTCTCAGTTTCTGTAAGTCTCACAAATAATTTTTATAACAAAATAGTGTTCAGAATGTGATTCTGGACTCGATAAAAAACGAAAATAAATTTTTGAAGAAAAATGAAATTTAATCGTTTTTCGGCGTTTCCAGCAGTTGTCCGAACGATTTACACCAAAAGAAATTTTGCTTGTCTCAGTTTCTGTAAGTCTCACAAATAATTTTTATAACAAAATAGTGTTCAGAATGTGATTCTGGACTCGAAAAAAAACGAAAATAAATTTTTGAAGAAAAATTTATTTTGATGTAAATCGTTCGGACAACTGCTGGAAACGCCGAAAAACGATTAAATTTAATTTTTCTTCAAAAATTTATTTTCGTTTTTTTTTGAGTCCAGAATCACATTCTGAACACTGTTTTGTTATAAAAATTATTTGTGAGACTTACAAATGTGATTCTGGACTCGATAAAAAACGAAAATAAATTTTTGAAGAAAAATGAAATTTAATCGTTTTTCGGCGTTTCCAGCAGTTGTCCGAACGATTTACACCAAAAGAAATTTTGCTTGTCTCAGTTTCTGTAAGTTTCACAAATAATTTTTATAACAAAACAGTGTTCAGAATGTGATTCTGGACTCAAAAAAAAACGAAAATAAATTTTTGAAGAAAAATTAAATTTAATCGTTTTTCGGCGTTTCCAGCAGTTGTCCGAACGATTTACATCAAAAGAAATTTTGCTTGTCTCAGTTTCTGTAAGTCTCACAAATAATTTTTATAACAAAATAGTGTTCAGAATGTGATTCTGGACTCGAAAAAAAACGAAAATAAATTTTTGAAGAAAAATTAAATTTAATCGTTTTTCGGCGTTTCCAGCAGTTGTCCGAACGATTTACATCAAAAGAAATTTTTCTTGTCTCAGTTTCTGTAAGTCTCACAATTAATTTTTATAACAAAATAGTGTTCAGAATGTGATTCTGGACTCGATAAAAAATGAAAATAAATTTTTGAAGAAAAATGAAATTTAATCGTTTTTCGGCGTTTCCAGCAGTTGTCCGAACGATTTACACCAAAAGAAATTTTTCTTGTCTCAGTTTCTGTAAGTCTCACAAATAATTTTTATCACAAAATAGTGTTCAGAATGTAATTCTGGACTCGAAAAAAAACGAAAAAAAATTTTTGAAGAAAAATTAAATTTAATCGTTTTTCGGCGTTTCCAGCAGTTGTCCGAACGATTTACATCAAAAGAAATTTTTCTTGTCTCAGTTTCTGTAAGTCTCACAAATAATTTTTATAACAAAATAGTGTTCAGAATGTGATTCTGGACTCGATAAAAAACGAAAATAAATTTTTGAAGAAAAATGAAATTTAATCGTTTTTCGGCGTTTCCAGCAGTTGTCCGAACGATTTACACCAAAAGAAATTTTGCTTGTCTCAGTTTCTGTAAGTCTCACAAATAATTTTTATAACAAAATAGTGTTCAGAATGTGATTCTGGACTCAAAAAAAAACGAAAATAAATTTTTGAAGCTAAATTAAATTTAATCGTTTTTCGGCGTTTCCAGCAGTTGTCCGAACGATTTACATCAAAAGAAATTTTGCTTGTCTCAGTTTCTGTAAGTCTCACAAATAATTTTTATAACAAAATAGTGTTCAGAATGTGATTCTGGACTCGAAAAAAAACGAAAATAAATTTTTGTAGAAAAATTAAATTTAATCGTTTTTCGGCGTTTCCAGCAGTTGTCCGAACGATTTACATCAAAAGAAATTTTTCTTGTCTCAGTTTCTGTAAGTCTCACAAATAATTTTTATAACAAAATAGTGTTCAGAATGTGATTCTGGACTCGATTAAAAATGAAAATAAATTTTTGAAGAAAAATGAAATTTAATCGTTTTTCGGCGTTTCCAGCAGTTGTCCGAACGATTTACACCAAAAGAAATTTTGCTTGTCTCAGTTTCTGTAAGTCTCACAAATAATTTTTATCACAAAATAGTGTTCAGAATGTGATTCTGGACTCGAAAAAAAACGAAAAAAAAATTTTGAAGAAAAATTAAATTTAATCGTTTTTCGGCGTTTCCAGCAGTTGTCCGAACGATTTACATCAAAAGAAATTTTTCTTGTCTCAGTTTCTGTAAGTCTCACAAATAATTTTTATAACAAAATAGTGTTCAGAATGTGATTCTGGACTCGATAAAAAACGAAAATAAATTTTTGAAGAAAAATGAAATTTAATCGTTTTTCGGCGTTTCCAGCAGTTGTCCGAACGATTTACACCAAAAGAAATTTTGCTTGTCTCAGTTTCTGTAAGTCTCACAAATAATTTTTATAACAAAATAGTGTTCAGAATGTGATTCTGGACTCAAAAAAAAACGAAAATAAATTTTTGAAGCTAAATTAAATTTAATCGTTTTTCGGCGTTTCCAGCAGTTGTCCGAACGATTTACATCAAAAGAAATTTTGCTTGTCTCAGTTTCTGTAAGTCTCACAAATAATTTTTATAACAAAATAGTGTTCAGAATGTGATTCTGGACTCGAAAAAAAACGAAAATAAATTTTTGAAGAAAAATTAAATTTAATCGTTTTTCGGCGTTTCCAGCAGTTGTCCGAACGATTTACATCAAAAGAAATTTTTCTTGTCTCAGTTTCTGTAAGTCTCACAAATAATTTTTATAACAAAATAGTGTTCAGAATGTGATTCTGGACTCGATAAAAAACAAAAATAAATTTTTGAAGAAAAATTAAATTTAATCGTTTTTCGGCGTTTCCAGCAGTTTTCCGAACGATTTACACCAAAAGAAATTTTGCTTGTCTCAGTTTCTGTAAGTCTCACAAATAATTTTTATAACAAAATAGTGTTCAGAATGTGATTCTGGACTCAAAAAAAAACGAAAATAAATTTTTGAAGAAAAATTAAATTTAATCGTTTTTCCGCGTTTCCAGCAGTTGTCCGAACGATTTACATCAAAAGAAATTTTTCTTGTCTCAGTTTCTGTAAGTCTCACAAATAGTTTTTATAACAAAATAGTGTTCAGAATGTGATTCTGGACTCGATAAAAAACGAAAATAAATTTTTGAAGAAAAATTAAATTTAATCTTTTTTCGGCGTTTCTAGCAGTTGTCCGAACGATTTACATCAAAAGAAATTTTTCTTGTCTCAGTTTCTGTAAGTCTCACAAATAATTTTTATAACAAAATAGTGTTCAGAATGTGATTCTGGACTCGATAAAAAACGAAAATAAATTTTTGAAGAAAAATGAAATTTAATCGTTTTTCGGCGTTTCCAGCAGTTGTCCGAACGATTTACACCAAAAGAAATTTTGCTTGTCTCAGTTTCTGTAAGTCTCACAAATAATTTTTATAACAAAATAGTGTTCAGAATGTGATTCTGGACTCAAAAAAAAACGAAAATAAATTTTTGAAGAAAAATTAAATTTAATCGTTTTTCGGCGTTTCCAGCAGTTGTCCGAACGATTTACATCAAAAGAAATTTTGCTTGTCTCAGTTTCTGTAAGTCTTACAAATAATTTTTATAACAAAATAGTGTTTAGAATGTGATTCTGGACTCGAAAAAAAACGAAAATAAATTTTTGAAGAAAAATTAAATTTAATCGTTTTTCGGCGTTTCCAGAAGTTGTCCGAACGATTTACATCAAAAGAAATTTTTCTTGTCTCAGTTTCTGTAAGTCTCACAAATAATTTTTATAACAAAATAGTATTCAGAATGTGATTCTGGACTCGATAAAAAACGAAAATATATTTTTGAAGAAAAATGAAATTTAATCGTTTTTCGGCGTTTCCAGCAGTTGTCCGAACGATTTACACCAAAAGAAATTTTGCTTGTCTCAGTTTCTGTAAGTTTCACAAATAATTTTTATAACAAAATAGTGTTCAGAATGTGATTCTGGACTCAAAAAAAAACGAAAATAAATTTTTGAAGAAAAATTAAATTTAATCGTTTTTCGGCGTTTCCAGCAGTTGTCCGAACGATTTACATCAAAAGAAATTTTGCTTGTCTCAGTTTCTGTAAGTCTCACAAATAATTTTTATAACAAAATAGTGTTCAGAATGTGATTCTGGACTCGAAAAAAAACGAAAATAAATTTTTGAAGAAAAATTTCTTTTGATGTAAATCGTTCGGACAACTGCTGGAAACGCCGAAAAACGATTAAATTTAATTTTTCTTCAAAAATTTATTTTCGTTTTTTTTTGAGTCCAGAATCACATTCTGAACACTATTTTGTTATAAAAATTATTTGTGAAACTTACAGAAACTGAGACAAGCAAAATTTCTTTTGGTGTAAATCGTTCGGACAACTGCTGGAAACGCCGGAAAACGATTAAATTTCATTTTTCTTCAAAAATTTATTTTCGTTTTTTTTTGAGTCCAGAATCACATTCTGAACACTATTTTGTTATAAAAAGTATTTGTGAGACTTACAGAAACTGAGACAAGCAAAATTTCTTTTGGTGTAAATCGTTCGGACAACTGCTGGAAACGCCGAAAAACGATTAAATTTCATTTTTCTTCAAAAATTTATTTTCGTTTTTTATCGAGTCCAGAATCACATTCTGAACACTATTTTGTTATAAAAATTATTTGTGATACTTACAGAAACTGAGACAAGAAAAATTTCTTTTGATGTAAATCGTTCGGACAACTGCTAGAAACGCCGAAAAACGATTAAATTTAATTTTTCTTCAAAAATTTATTTTCGTTTTTTATCGAGTCCAGAATCACATTCTGAACACTATTTTGTTATAAAAATTATTTGTGAGACTTACAGAAACTGAGACAAGAAAAATTTCTTTTGATGTAAATCGTTCGGACAACTGCTGGAAACGCGGAAAAACGATTAAATTTAATTTTTCTTCAAAAATTTATTTTCGTTTTTTTTTGAGTCCAGAATCACATTCTGAACACTATTTTGTTATAAAAATTATTTGTGAGACTTACAGAAACTGAGACAAGCAAAATTTCTTTTGGTGTAAATCGTTCGGACAACTGCTGGAAACGCCGAAAAACGATTTAATTTCGTTTTTCTTCAAAAATTTATTTTTGTTTTTTATCGAGTCCAGAATCACATTCTGAACACTATTTTGTTATAAAAATTATTTGTGAGACTTACAGAAACTGAGACAAGAAAAATTTCTTTTGATGTAAATCGTTCGGACAACTGCCGGAAACGCCGAAAAACGATTAAATTTAATTTTTCTTCAAAAATTTATTTTCGTTTTTTTTCGAGTCCAGAATCACATTCTGAACACTATTTTGTTATAAAAATTATTTGTGAGACTTACAGAAACTGAGACAAGCAAAATTTCTTTTGATGTAAATCGTTCGGATAACTGCTGGAAACGCCGAAAAACGATTAAATTTAATTTTTCTTCAAAAATTTATTTTCGTTTTTTTTTGAGTCCAGAATCACATTCTGAACACTATTTTGTTATAAAAATTATTTGTGAGACTTACAAATGTGATTCTGGACTCGATAAAAAACGAAAATAAATTTTTGAAGAAAAATGAAATTTAATCGTTTTTCGGCGTTTCCAGCAGTTGTCCGAACGATTTACACCAAAAGAAATTTTGCTTGTCTCAGTTTCTGTAAGTTTCACAAATAATTTTTATAACAAAATAGTGTTCAGAATGTGATTCTGGACTCAAAAAAAAACGAAAATAAATTTTTGAAGAAAAATTAAATTTAATCGTTTTTCGGCGTTTCCAGCAGTTGTCCGAACGATTTACATCAAAAGAAATTTTGCTTGTCTCAGTTTCTGTAAGTCTCACAAATAATTTTTATAACAAAATAGTGTTCAGAATGTGATTCTGGACTCGAAAAAAAACGAAAATAAATTTTTGAAGAAAAATTAAATTTAATCGTTTTTCGGCGTTTCCAGCAGTTGTCCGAACGATTTACATCAAAAGAAATTTTTCTTGTCTCAGTTTCTGTAAGTCTCACAAATAATTTTTATAACAAAATAGTGTTCAGAATGTGATTCTGGACTCGATAAAAAACGAAAATAAATTTTTGAAGAAAAATGAAATTTAATCGTTTTTCGGCGTTTCCAGCAGTTGTCCGAACGATTTACACCAAAAGAAATTTTGCTTGTCTCAGTTTCTGTAAGTCTCACAAATAATTTTTATAACAAAATAGTGTTCAGAATGTGATTCTGGACTCAAAAAAAAACGAAAATAAATTTTTGAAGACAAATTAAATTTAATCGTTTTTCGGCGTTTCTAGCAGTTGTCCGAACGATTTACATCAAAAGAAATTTTTCTTGTCTCAGTTTCTGTAAGTCTCACAAATAATTTTTATAACAAAATAGTGTTCAGAATGTGATTCTGGACTCGATAAAAAACGAAAATAAATTTTTGAAGAAAAATGAAATTTAATCGTTTTTCGGCGTTTCCAGCAGTTGTCCGAACGATTTACACCAAAAGAAATTTTGCTTGTCTCAGTTTCTGTAAGTCTCACAAATAATTTTTATAACAAAATAGTGTTCAGAATGTGATTCTGGACTCAAAAAAAAACGAAAATAAATTTTTGAAGAAAAATTAAATTTGATCGTTTTTCGGCGTTTCCAGCAGTTGTCCGAACGATTTACATCAAAAGATATTTTGCTTGTCTCAGTTTCTGTAAGTCTTACAAATAATTTTTATAACAAAATAGTGTTTAGAATGTGATTCTGGACTCGAAAAAAAACGAAAATAAATTTTTGAAGAAAAATTAAATTTAATCGTTTTTCGGCGTTTCCAGCAGTTGTCCGAACGATTTACATCAAAAGAAATTTTGCTTGTCTCAGTTTCTGTAAGTCTCACAAATAATTTTTATAACAAAATAGTGTTCAGAATGTGATTCTGGACTCGATGAAAAACGAAAATAAATTTTTGAAGAAAAATTAAATTTAATCGTTTTTCGGCGTTTCTAGAAGTTGTCCGAACGATTTACATCAAAAGAAATTTTTCTTGTCTCAGTTTCTGTAAGTCTCACAAATAATTTTTATAACAAAATAGTGTTCAGAATGTGATTCTGGACTCGATAAAAAACGAAAATAAATTTTTGAAGAAAAATGAAATTTAATCGTTTTTCGGCGTTTCCAGCAGTTGTCCGAACGATTTACACCAAAAGAAATTTTGCTTGTCTCAGTTTCTGTAAGTTTCACAAATAATTTTTATAACAAAATAGTGTTCAGAATGTGATTCTGGACTCAAAAAAAAACGAAAATAAATTTTTGAAGAAAAATTAAATTTAATCGTTTTTCGGCGTTTCCAGCAGTTGTCCGAACGATTTACATCAAAAGAAATTTTGCTTGTCTCAGTTTCTGTGTGTCTCACAAATAATTTTTATAACAAAATAGTGTTCAGAATGTGATTCTGGACTCGAAAAAAAACGAAAATAAATTTTTGAAGAAAAATTAAATTTAATCGTTTTTCGGCGTTTCCAGCAGTTGTCCGAACGATTTACATCAAAAGAAATTTTTCTTGTCTCAGTTTCTGTAAGTCTCACAAATAATTTTTATAACAAAATAGTGTTCAGAATGTGATTCTGGACTCGATAAAAAACGAAAATAAATTTTTGAAGAAAAATTAAATTTAATCGTTTTTCGGCGTTTCTAGCAGTTGTCCGAACGATTTACATCAAAAGAAATTTTTCTTGTCTCAGTTTCTGTTAGTCTCACAAATAATTTTTATAACAAAATAGTGTTCAGAATGTGATTCTGGACTCGATAAAAAACGAAAATAAATTTTTGAAGAAAAATGAAATTTAATCGTTTTTCGGCGTTTCCAGCAGTTGTCCGAACGTATTACACCAAAAGAAATTTTGCTTGTCTCAGTTTCTGTAAGTCTCACAAATAATTTTTATAACAAAATAGTGTTCAGAATGTGATTCTGGACTCAAAAAAAAACGAAAATAAATTTTTGAAGAAAAATTAAATTTAATCGTTTTTCGGCGTTTCCAGCAGTTGTCCGAACGATTTACATCAAAAGAAATTTTGCTTGTCTCAGTTTCTGTAAGTCTTACAAATAATTTTTATATCAAAATAGTGTTCAGAATGTGATTCTGGACTCGATAAAAAACGAAAATAAATTTTTGAAGAAAAATGAAATTTAATCGTTTTTCGGCGTTTCCAGCAGTTGTCCGAACGTATTACACCAAAAGAAATTTTGCTTGTCTCAGTTTCTGTAAGTCTCACAAATAATTTTTATAACAAAATAGTGTTCAGAATGTGATTCTGGACTCAAAAAAAACGAAAATAAATTTTTGAAGAAAAATTAAATTTAATCGTTTTTCGGCGTTTCCAGCAGTTGTCCGAACGATTTACACCAAAAGAAATTTTGCTTGTCTCAGTTTCTGTAAGTCTCACAAATAATTTTTATAACAAAATAGTGTTCAGAATGTGATTCTGGACTCAAAAAAAAACGAAAATAAATTTTTGAAGAAAAATTAAATTTAATCGTTTTTCGGCGTTTCCAGCAGTTGTCCGAACGATTTACATCAAAAGATATTTTGCTTGTCTCAGTTTCTGTAAGTCTTACAAATAATTTTTATAACAAAATAGTGTTTAGAATGTGATTCTGGACTCGAAAAAAAACGAAAATAAATTTTTGAAGAAAAATTAAATTTAATCGTTTTTCGGCGTTTCCAGCAGTTGTCCGAACGATTTACATCAAAAGAAATTTTGCTTGTCTCAGTTTCTGTAAGTCTTACAAATAATTTTTATATCAAAATAGTGTTTAGAATGTGATTCTGGACTCGATAAAAAACGAAAATAAATTTTTGAAGAAAAATGAAATTTAATCGTTTTTCGGCGTTTCCAGCAGTTGTCCGAACGATTTACACCAAAAGAAATTTTGCTTGTCTCAGTTTCTGTAAGTCTCACAAATAATTTTTATAACAAAATAGTGTTCAGAATGTGATTCTGGACTCGATAAAAAACGAAAATAAATTTTTGAAGAAAAATTAAATTTAATCGTTTTTCGGCGTTTCCAGCAGTTGTCCGAACGATTTACACCAAAAGAAATTTTGCTTGTCTCAGTTTCTGTAAGTCTCACAAATAATTTTTATAACAAAATAGTGTTCAGAATGTGATTCTGGACTCAAAAAAAAAACGAAAATAAATTTTTGAAGAAAAATTAAATTTAATCGTTTTTCGGCGTTTCCAGCAGTTGTCCGAACGATTTACATCAAAAGAAATTTTGCTTGTCTCAGTTTCTGTAAGTCTTACAAATAATTTTTATAACAAAATAGTGTTTAGAATGTGATTCTGGACTCGAAAAAAAACGAAAATAAATTTTTGAAGAAAAATTAAATTTAATCGTTTTTCGGCGTTTCCAGCAGTTGTCCGAACGATTTACATCAAAAGAAATTTTGCTTGTCTCAGTTTCTGTAAGTCTCACAAATAATTTTTATAACAAAATAGTGTTCAGAATGTGATTCTGGACTCGATAAAAAACGAAAATAAATTTTTGAAGAAAAATTAAATTTAATCGTTTTTCGGCGTTTCTAGCAGTTGTCCGAACGATTTACATCAAAAGAAATTTTTCTTGTCTCAGTTTCTGTAAGTCTCACAAATAATTTTTATAACAAAATAGTGTTCAGAATGTGATTCTGGACTCGATAAAAAACGAAAATAAATTTTTGAAGAAAAATTAAATTTAATCGTTTTTCGGCGTTTCTAGCAGTTGTCCGAACGATTTACATCAAAAGAAATTTTTCTTGTCTCAGTTTCTGTAAGTCTCACAAATAATTTTTATAACAAAATAGTGTTCAGAATGTGATTCTGGACTCGATAAAAAACGAAAATAAATTTTTGAAGAAAAATGAAATTTAATCGTTTTTCGGCGTTTCCAGCAGTTGTCCGAACGATTTACACCAAAAGAAATTTTGCTTGTCTCTGTTTCTGTAAGTTTCACAAATAATTTTTATAACAAAATAGTGTTCAGAATGTGATTCTGGACTCAAAAAAAAACGAAAATAAATTTTTGAAGAAAAATTAAATTTAATCGTTTTTCGGCGTTTCCAGCAGTTGTCCGAACGATTTACATCAAAAGAAATTTTGCTTGTCTCAGTTTCTGTAAGTCTCACAAATAATTTTTATAACAAAATAGTGTTCAGAATGTGATTCTGGACTCGAAAAAAAACGAAAATAAATTTTTGAAGAAAAATTAAATTTAATCGTTTTTCGGCGTTTCCAGCAGTTGTCCGAACGATTTACATCAAAAGAAATTTTTCTTGTCTCAGTTTCTGTAAGTCTCACAAATAATTTTTATAACAAAATAGTGTTCAGAATGTGATTCTGGACTCGATAAAAAACGAAAATAAATTTTTGAAGAAAAATTAAATTTAATCGTTTTTCGGCGTTTCTAGCAGTTGTCCGAACGATTTACATCAAAAGAAATTTTTCTTGTCTCAGTTTCTGTAAGTCTCACAAATAATTTTTATAACAAAATAGTGTTCAGAATGTGATTCTGGACTCGATAAAAAACGAAAATAAATTTTTGAAGAAAAATGAAATTTAATCGTTTTCGGCGTTTCCAGCAGTTGTCCGAACGTATTACACCAAAAGAAATTTTGCTTGTCTCAGTTTCTGTAAGTCTCACAAATAATTTTTATAACAAAATAGTGTTCAGAATGTGATTCTGGACTCAAAAAAAAACGAAAATAAATTTTTGAAGAAAAATTAAATTTAATCGTTTTTCGGCGTTTCCAGCAGTTGTCCGAACGATTTACATCAAAAGAAATTTTGCTTGTCTCAGTTTCTGTAAGTCTTACAAATAATTTTTATATCAAAATAGTGTTTAGAATGTGATTCTGGACTCGAAAAAAAACGAAAATAATTTTTTGAAGAAAAATTAAATTTAATCGTTTTTCGGCGTTTCCAGCAGTTGTCCGAACGATTTACATCAAAAGAAATTTTTCTTGTCTCAGTTTCTGTAAGTCTCACAAATAATTTTTATAACAAAATAGTGTTCAGAATGTGATTCTGGACTCGATAAAAAACGAAAATAAATTTTTGAAGAAAAATTAAATTAAATCGTTTTTCGGCGTTTCCAGCAGTTGTCCGAACGATTTATACCAAAAGAAATTTTGCATGTCTCAGTTTCTGTAAGTCTCACAAATAATTTTTATAACAAAATAGTGTTCAGAATGTGATTCTGGACTCAAAAAAAACGAAAATAAATTTTTGAAGAAAAATTAAATTTAATCGTTTTTCGGCGTTTCCAGCAGTTGTCCGAATGATTTACATCAAAAGAAATTTTGCTTGTCTCAGTTTCTGTAAGTCTCACAAATAATTTTTATGACAAAATAGTGTTCAGAATGTGATTCTGGACTCGAAAAAAAACGAAAATAAATTTTTGAAGAAAAATTAAATTTAATCGTTTTTCGGCGTTTCCAGCAGTTGTCCGAACGATTTACATCAAAAGAAATTTTGCTTGTCTCAGTTTCTGTAAGTCTCACAAATAATTTTTATAACAAAATAGTGTTTAGAATGTGATTCTGGACTCGAAAAAAAACGAAAATAAATTTTTGAAGAAAAATTAAATTTAATCGTTTTTCGGCGTTTCTAGCAGTTGTCCGAACGATTTACATCAAAAGAAATTTTTCTTGTCTCAGTTTCTGTAAGTCTCACAAATAATTTTTATAACAAAATAGTGTTCAGAATGTGATTCTAGACTCGATAAAAAACGAAAATAAATTTTTGAAGAAAAATGAAATTTAATCGTTTTTCGGCGTTTCCAGCAGTTGTCCGAACGATTTACACCAAAAGAAATTTTGCTTGTCTCAGTTTCTGTAAGTCTCACAAATAATTTTTATAACAAAATAGTGTTCAGAATGTGATTCTGGACTCAAAAAAAAACGAAAATAAATTTTTGAAGAAAAATGAAATTTAATCGTTTTTCGGCGTTTCCAGCAGTTGTCCGAACGATTTACATCAAAAGAAATTTTTCTTGTCTCAGTTTCTGTAAGTCTCACAAATAATTTTTATAACAAAATAGTGTTCAGAATGTGATTCTGGACTCGAAAAAAAACGAAAATAAATTTTTGAAGAAAAATTAAATTTAATCGTTTTTCGGCGTTTCCAGCAGTTGTCCGAACGATTTACATCAGAAGAAATTTTGCTTGTCTCAGTTTCTGTAAGTCTCACAAATAATTTTTTTAACAAAATAGTGTTCAGAATGTGATTCTGAACTCGAAAAAAAACGTAAATAAATTTTTGAAGAAAAATTAAATTTAATCGTTTTTCGGCGTTTCCAGCAGTTGTCCGAACGATTTACATCAAAAGAAATTTTTCTTGTCTCAGTTTCTGTAAGTCTCACAAATAATTTTTATAACAAAATAGTGTTCAGAATATGATTCTGGACTCGATAAAAAACAAAAATAAATTTTTGAAGAAAAATGAAATTTAATCGTTTTTCGGCGTTTCCAGCAGTTGTCCGAACGATTTACACCAAAAGAAATTTTGCTTGTCTCAGTTTCTGTAAGTCTCACAAATAATTTTTATAACAAAATAGTGTTCAGAATGTGATTCTGGACTCAAAAAAAAACGAAAATAAATTTTTGAAGAAAAATTAAATTTAATCGTTTTTCGGCGTTTCCAGCAGTTGTCCGAACGATTTACATCAAAAGAAATTTTGCTTGTCTCAGTTTCTGTAAGTCTCACAAATAATTTTTATAACAAAATAGTGTTTAGAATGTGATTCTGGACTCGAAAAAAAACGAAAATAAATTTTTGAAGAAAAATTAAATTTAATCGTTTTTCGGCGTTTCTAGCAGTTGTCCGAACGATTTACATCAAAAGAAATTTTTCTTGTCTCAGTTTCTGTAAGTCTCACAAATAATTTTTATAACAAAATAGTGTTCAGAATGTGATTCTAGACTCGATAAAAAACGAAAATAAATTTTTGAAGAAAAATGAAATTTAATCGTTTTTCGGCGTTTCCAGCAGTTGTCCGAACGATTTACACCAAAAGAAATTTTGCTTGTCTCAGTTTCTGTAAGTCTCACAAATAATTTTTATAACAAAATAGTGTTCAGAATGTGATTCTGGACTCAAAAAAAAACGAAAATAAATTTTTGAAGAAAAATGAAATTTAATCGTTTTTCGGCGTTTCCAGCAGTTGTCCGAACGATTTACATCAAAAGAAATTTTTCTTGTCTCAGTTTCTGTAAGTCTCACAAATAATTTTTATAACAAAATAGTGTTCAGAATGTGATTCTGGACTCGAAAAAAAACGAAAATAAATTTTTGAAGAAAAATTAAATTTAATCGTTTTTCGGCGTTTCCAGCAGTTGTCCGAACGATTTACATCAAAAGAAATTTTTCTTGTCTCGGTTTCTGTAAGTCTCACAAATAATTTTTATAACAAAATAGTGTTCAGAATGTGATTCTGGACTCGATAAAAAATGAAAATAAATTTTTGAAGAAAAATGAAATTTAATCGTTTTTCGGCGTTTCCAGCAGTTGTCCGAACGATTTACACCAAAAGAAATTTTGCTTGTCTCAGTTTCTGTAAGTCTCACAAATAATTTTTATCACAAAATAGTGTTCAGAATGTGATTCTGGACTCGAAAAAAAACGAAAAAAAAATTTTGAAGAAAAATTAAATTTAATCGTTTTTCGGCGTTTCCAGCAGTTGTCCGAACGATTTACATCAAAAGAAATTTTTCTTGTCTCAGTTTCTGTAAGTCTCACAAATAATTTTTATAACAAAATAGTGTTCAGAATGTGATTCTGGACTCGATAAAAAACGAAAATAAATTTTTGAAGAAAAATGAAATTTAATCGTTTTTCGGCGTTTCCAGCAGTTGTCCGAACGATTTACACCAAAAGAAATTTTGCTTGTCTCAGTTTCTGTAAGTCTCACAAATAATTTTTATAACAAAATAGTGTTCAGAATGTGATTCTTGACTCGAAAAAAAACGAAAATAAATTTTTGAAGAAAAATTAAATTTAATCGTTTTTCGGCGTTTCCAGCAGTTGTCCGAACGATTTACATCAAAAGAAATTTTTCTTGTCTCAGTTTCTGTAAGTCTCACAAATAATTTTTATAACAAAATAGTGTTCAGAATGTGATTCTGGACTCGATAAAAAAAAAAATAAATTTTTTAAGAAAAATGAAATTTAATCGTTTTTCGGCGTTTCCAGCAGTTGTCCGAACGATTTACACCAAAAAAAATTTTGCTTGTCTCAGTTTCTGTAAGTCTCACAAATAATTTTTATAACAAAATAGTGTTCAGAATGTGATTCTGGACTCAAAAAAAAACGAAAATAAATTTTTGAAGAAAAATTAAATTTAATCGTTTTTCGGCGTTTCCAGCAGTTGTCCGAACGATTTACACCAAAAGAAATTTTGCTTGTGTCAGTTTCTGTAAGTCTCACAAATAATTTTTATAACAAAATAGTGTTCAGAATGTGATTCTGGACTCGAAAAAAAACGAAAATAAATTTTTGAAGAAAAATTAAATTTAATCGTTTTTCGGCGTTTCCAGCAGTTGTCCGAACGATTTACATCAAAAGAAATTTTTCTTGTCTCAGTTTCTGTAAGTCTCACAAATAATTTTTATAACAAAATAGTGTTCAGAATGTGATTCTGGACTCGATAAAAAACGAAAATAAATTTTTGAAGAAAAATGAAATTTAATCGTTTTTCGGCGTTTCCAGCAGTTGTCCGAACGATTTACACCAAAAGAAATTTTGCTTGTCTCAGTTTCTGTAAGTCTTACAAATAATTTTTATAACAAAATAGTGTTCAGAATGTGATTCTGGACTCAAAAAAAAACGAAAATAAATTTTTAAAGAAAAATTAAATTTAATCGTTTTTCGGCATTTCCAGCAGTTGTCCGAACGATTTACATCAAAAGAAATTTTTCTTGTCTCAGTTTCTGTAAGTCTCACAAATAATTTTTATAACAAAATAGTGTTCAGAATGTGATTCTGGACTCGATAAAAAACGAAAATAAATTTTTGAAGAAAAATTAAATTTAATCGTTTTTCGGCGTTTCCAGCAGTTGTCCGAACGATTTACATCAAAAGAAATTTTTCTTGTCTCAGTTTCTGTAAGTCTCACAAATAATTTTTATAACAAAATAGTGTTCAGAATGTGATTCTGGACTCGATAAAAAACGAAAATAAATTTTTGAAGAAAAATGAAATTTAATCGTTTTTCGGCGTTTCCAGCAGTTGTCCGAACGATTTACACCAAAAGAAATTTTGCTTGTCTCAGTTTCTGTAAGTCTCACAAATAATTTTTATAACAAAATAGTGTTCAGAATGTGATTCTGGACTCGAAAAAAAACGAAAATAAATTTTTGAAGAAAAATTAAATTTAATCGTTTTTCGGCGTTTCCAGCAGTTGTCCGAACGATTTACATCAGAAGAAATTTTGCTTGTCTCAGTTTCTGTAAGTCTCACAAATAATTTTTATAACAAAATAGTGTTCAGAATGTGATTCTGGACTCGAAAAAAAACGTAAATAAATTTTTGAAGAAAAATTAAATTTAATCGTTTTTCGGCGTTTCCAGCAGTTGTCCGAACGATTTACATCAAAAGAAATTTTTCTTGTCTCAGTTTCTGTAAGTCTCACAAATAATTTTTATAACAAAATAGTGTTCAGAATATGATTCTGGACTCGATAAAAAACAAAAATAAATTTTTGAAGAAAAATGAAATTTAATCGTTTTTCGGCGTTTCCAGCAGTTGTCCGAACGATTTACACCAAAAGAAATTTTGCTTGTCTCAGTTTCTGTAAGTCTCACAAATAATTTTTATAACAAAATAGTGTTCAGAATGTGATTCTGGACTCAAAAAAAAACGAAAATAAATTTTTGAAGAAAAATTAAATTTAATCGTTTTTCGGCGTTTCCAGCAGTTGTCCGAACGATTTACATCAAAAGAAATTTTGCTTGTCTCAGTTTCTGTAAGTCTTACAAATAATTTTTATAACAAAATAGTGTTTAGAATGTGATTCTGGACTCGAAAAAAAACGAAAATAAATTTTTGAAGAAAAATTAAATTTAATCGTTTTTCGGCGTTTCCAGCAGTTGTCCGAACGATTTACATCAAAAGAAATTTTGCTTGTCTCAGTTTCTGTAAGTCTCACAAATAATTTTTATAACAAAATAGTGTTCAGAATGTGATTCTGGACTCGATAAAAAACGAAAATAAATTTTTGAAGAAAAATTAAATTTAATCGTTTTTCGGCGTTTCTAGCAGTTGTCCGAACGATTTACATCAAAAGAAATTTTTCTTGTCTCAGTTTCTGTAAGTCTCACAAATAATTTTTATAACAAAATAGTGTTCAGAATGTGATTCTGGACTCGATAAAAAACGAAAATAAATTTTTGAAGAAAAATTAAATTTAATCGTTTTTCGGCGTTTCCAGCAGTTGTCCGAACGATTTACATCAAAAGAAATTTTTCTTGTCTCAGTTTCTGTAAGTCTCACAAATAATTTTTATAACAAAATAGTGTTCAGAATGTGATTCTGGACTCGATAAAAAACGAAAATAAATTTTTGAAGAAAAATGAAATTTAATCGTTTTTCGGCGTTTCCAGTAGTTGTCCGAACGATTTACACCAAAAGAAATTTTGCTTGTCTCTGTTTCTGTAAGTTTCACAAATAATTTTTATAACAAAATAGTGTTCAGAATGTGATTCTGGACTCAAAAAAAAACGAAAATAAATTTTTGAAGAAAAATTAAATTTAATCGTTTTTCGGCGTTTCCAGCAGTTGTCCGAACGATTTACATCAAAAGAAATTTTGCTTGTCTCAGTTTCTGTAAGTCTTACAAATAATTTTTATATCAAAATAGTGTTTAGAATGTGATTCTGGACTCGAAAAAAAACGAAAATAATTTTTTGAAGAAAAATTAAATTTAATCGTTTTTCGGCGTTTCCAGCAGTTGTCCGAACGATTTACATCAAAAGAAATTTTTCTTGTCTCAGTTTCTGTAAGTCTCACAAATAATTTTTATAACAAAATAGTGTTCAGAATGTGATTCTGGACTCGATAAAAAACGAAAATAAATTTTTGAAGAAAAATTAAATTAAATCGTTTTTCGGCGTTTCCAGCAGTTGTCCGAACGATTTATACCAAAAGAAATTTTGCATGTCTCAGTTTCTGTAAGTCTCACAAATAATTTTTATAACAAAATAGTGTTCAGAATGTGATTCTGGACTCAAAAAAAACGAAAATAAATTTTTGAAGAAAAATTAAATTTAATCGTTTTTCGGCGTTTCCAGCAGTTGTCCGAATGATTTACATCAAAAGAAATTTTGCTTGTCTCAGTTTCTGTAAGTCTCACAAATAATTTTTATGACAAAATAGTGTTCAGAATGTGATTCTGGACTCGAAAAAAAACGAAAATAAATTTTTGAAGAAAAATTAAATTTAATCGTTTTTCGGCGTTTCCAGCAGTTGTCCGAACGATTTACATCAAAAGAAATTTTGCTTGTCTCAGTTTCTGTAAGTCTCACAAATAATTTTTATAACAAAATAGTGTTTAGAATGTGATTCTGGACTCGAAAAAAAACGAAAATAAATTTTTGAAGAAAAATTAAATTTAATCGTTTTTCGGCGTTTCTAGCAGTTGTCCGAACGATTTACATCAAAAGAAATTTTTCTTGTCTCAGTTTCTGTAAGTCTCACAAATAATTTTTATAACAAAATAGTGTTCAGAATGTGATTCTAGACTCGATAAAAAACGAAAATAAATTTTTGAAGAAAAATGAAATTTAATCGTTTTTCGGCGTTTCCAGCAGTTGTCCGAACGATTTACACCAAAAGAAATTTTGCTTGTCTCAGTTTCTGTAAGTCTCACAAATAATTTTTATAACAAAATAGTGTTCAGAATGTGATTCTGGACTCAAAAAAAAACGAAAATAAATTTTTGAAGAAAAATGAAATTTAATCGTTTTTCGGCGTTTCCAGCAGTTGTCCGAACGATTTACATCAAAAGAAATTTTTCTTGTCTCAGTTTCTGTAAGTCTCACAAATAATTTTTATAACAAAATAGTGTTCAGAATGTGATTCTGGACTCGAAAAAAAACGAAAATAAATTTTTGAAGAAAAATTAAATTTAATCGTTTTTCGGCGTTTCCAGCAGTTGTCCGAACGATTTACATCAGAAGAAATTTTGCTTGTCTCAGTTTCTGTAAGTCTCACAAATAATTTTTTTAACAAAATAGTGTTCAGAATGTGATTCTGAACTCGAAAAAAAACGTAAATAAATTTTTGAAGAAAAATTAAATTTAATCGTTTTTCGGCGTTTCCAGCAGTTGTCCGAACGATTTACATCAAAAGAAATTTTTCTTGTCTCAGTTTCTGTAAGTCTCACAAATAATTTTTATAACAAAATAGTGTTCAGAATATGATTCTGGACTCGATAAAAAACAAAAATAAATTTTTGAAGAAAAATGAAATTTAATCGTTTTTCGGCGTTTCCAGCAGTTGTCCGAACGATTTACACCAAAAGAAATTTTGCTTGTCTCAGTTTCTGTAAGTCTCACAAATAATTTTTATAACAAAATAGTGTTCAGAATGTGATTCTGGACTCGAAAAAAAACGAAAATAAATTTTTGAAGAAAAATGAAATTTAATCGTTTTCGGCGTTTCCAGCAGTTGTCCGAACGTATTACACCAAAAGAAATTTTGCTTGTCTCAGTTTCTGTAAGTCTCACAAATAATTTTTATAACAAAATAGTGTTCAGAATGTGATTCTGGACTCAAAAAAAAACGAAAATAAATTTTTGAAGAAAAATTAAATTTAATCGTTTTTCGGCGTTTCCAGCAGTTGTCCGAACGATTTACATCAAAAGAAATTTTGCTTGTCTCAGTTTCTGTAAGTCTTACAAATAATTTTTATATCAAAATAGTGTTTAGAATGTGATTCTGGACTCGAAAAAAAACGAAAATAATTTTTTGAAGAAAAATTAAATTTAATCGTTTTTCGGCGTTTCCAGCAGTTGTCCGAACGATTTACATCAAAAGAAATTTTTCTTGTCTCAGTTTCTGTAAGTCTCACAAATAATTTTTATAACAAAATAGTGTTCAGAATGTGATTCTGGACTCGATAAAAAACGAAAATAAATTTTTGAAGAAAAATTAAATTAAATCGTTTTCGGCGTTTCCAGCAGTTGTCCGAACGATTTATACCAAAAGAAATTTTGCATGTCTCAGTTTCTGTAAGTCTCACAAATAATTTTTATAACAAAATAGTGTTCAGAATGTGATTCTGGACTCAAAAAAAACGAAAATAAATTTTTGAAGAAAAATTAAATTTAATCGTTTTTCGGCGTTTCCAGCAGTTGTCCGAATGATTTACATCAAAAGAAATTTTGCTTGTCTCAGTTTCTGTAAGTCTCACAAATAATTTTTATGACAAAATAGTGTTCAGAATGTGATTCTGGACTCGAAAAAAAACGAAAATAAATTTTTGAAGAAAAATTAAATTTAATCGTTTTTCGGCGTTTCCAGCAGTTGTCCGAACGATTTACATCAAAAGAAATTTTGCTTGTCTCAGTTTCTGTAAGTCTCACAAATAATTTTTATAACAAAATAGTGTTTAGAATGTGATTCTGGACTCGAAAAAAAACGAAAATAAATTTTTGAAGAAAAATTAAATTTAATCGTTTTTCGGCGTTTCTAGCAGTTGTCCGAACGATTTACATCAAAAGAAATTTTTCTTGTCTCAGTTTCTGTAAGTCTCACAAATAATTTTTATAACAAAATAGTGTTCAGAATGTGATTCTAGACTCGATAAAAAACGAAAATAAATTTTTGAAGAAAAATGAAATTTAATCGTTTTTCGGCGTTTCCAGCAGTTGTCCGAACGATTTACACCAAAAGAAATTTTGCTTGTCTCAGTTTCTGTAAGTCTCACAAATAATTTTTATAACAAAATAGTGTTCAGAATGTGATTCTGGACTCAAAAAAAAACGAAAATAAATTTTTGAAGAAAAATGAAATTTAATCGTTTTTCGGCGTTTCCAGCAGTTGTCCGAACGATTTACATCAAAAGAAATTTTTCTTGTCTCAGTTTCTGTAAGTCTCACAAATAATTTTTATAACAAAATAGTGTTCAGAATGTGATTCTGGACTCGAAAAAAAACGAAAATAAATTTTTGAAGAAAAATTAAATTTAATCGTTTTTCGGCGTTTCCAGCAGTTGTCCGAACGATTTACATCAGAAGAAATTTTGCTTGTCTCAGTTTCTGTAAGTCTCACAAATAATTTTTTTAACAAAATAGTGTTCAGAATGTGATTCTGAACTCGAAAAAAAACGTAAATAAATTTTTGAAGAAAAATTAAATTTAATCGTTTTTCGGCGTTTCCAGCAGTTGTCCGAACGATTTACATCAAAAGAAATTTTTCTTGTCTCAGTTTCTGTAAGTCTCACAAATAATTTTTATAACAAAATAGTGTTCAGAATATGATTCTGGACTCGATAAAAAACAAAAATAAATTTTTGAAGAAAAATGAAATTTAATCGTTTTTCGGCGTTTCCAGCAGTTGTCCGAACGATTTACACCAAAAGAAATTTTGCTTGTCTCAGTTTCTGTAAGTCTCACAAATAATTTTTATAACAAAATAGTGTTCAGAATGTGATTCTGGACTCAAAAAAAAACGAAAATAAATTTTTGAAGAAAAATTAAATTTAATCGTTTTTCGGCGTTTCCAGCAGTTGTCCGAACGATTTACATCAAAAGAAATTTTGCTTGTCTCAGTTTCTGTAAGTCTCACAAATAATTTTTATAACAAAATAGTGTTTAGAATGTGATTCTGGACTCGAAAAAAAACGAAAATAAATTTTTGAAGAAAAATTAAATTTAATCGTTTTTCGGCGTTTCTAGCAGTTGTCCGAACGATTTACATCAAAAGAAATTTTTCTTGTCTCAGTTTCTGTAAGTCTCACAAATAATTTTTATAACAAAATAGTGTTCAGAATGTGATTCTAGACTCGATAAAAAACGAAAATAAATTTTTGAAGAAAAATGAAATTTAATCGTTTTTCGGCGTTTCCAGCAGTTGTCCGAACGATTTACACCAAAAGAAATTTTGCTTGTCTCAGTTTCTGTAAGTCTCACAAATAATTTTTATAACAAAATAGTGTTCAGAATGTGATTCTGGACTCAAAAAAAAACGAAAATAAATTTTTGAAGAAAAATTAAATTTAATCGTTTTTCGGCGTTTCCAGCAGTTGTCCGAACGATTTACATCAAAAGAAATTTTGCTTGTCTCAGTTTCTGTAAGTCTTACAAATAATTTTTATATCAAAATAGTGTTTAGAATGTGATTCTGGACTCGAAAAAAAACGAAAATAATTTTTTGAAGAAAAATTAAATTTAATCGTTTTTCGGCGTTTCCAGCAGTTGTCCGAACGATTTACATCAAAAGAAATTTTTCTTGTCTCAGTTTCTGTAAGTCTCACAAATAATTTTTATAACAAAATAGTGTTCAGAATGTGATTCTGGACTCGATAAAAAACGAAAATAAATTTTTGAAGAAAAATTAAATTAAATCGTTTTTCGGCGTTTCCAGCAGTTGTCCGAACGATTTATACCAAAAGAAATTTTGCATGTCTCAGTTTCTGTAAGTCTCACAAATAATTTTTATAACAAAATAGTGTTCAGAATGTGATTCTGGACTCAAAAAAAACGAAAATAAATTTTTGAAGAAAAATTAAATTTAATCGTTTTTCGGCGTTTCCAGCAGTTGTCCGAATGATTTACATCAAAAGAAATTTTGCTTGTCTCAGTTTCTGTAAGTCTCACAAATAATTTTTATGACAAAATAGTGTTCAGAATGTGATTCTGGACTCGAAAAAAAACGAAAATAAATTTTTGAAGAAAAATTAAATTTAATCGTTTTTCGGCGTTTCCAGCAGTTGTCCGAACGATTTACATCAAAAGAAATTTTGCTTGTCTCAGTTTCTGTAAGTCTCACAAATAATTTTTATAACAAAATAGTGTTTAGAATGTGATTCTGGACTCGAAAAAAAACGAAAATAAATTTTTGAAGAAAAATTAAATTTAATCGTTTTTCGGCGTTTCTAGCAGTTGTCCGAACGATTTACATCAAAAGAAATTTTTCTTGTCTCAGTTTCTGTAAGTCTCACAAATAATTTTTATAACAAAATAGTGTTCAGAATGTGATTCTAGACTCGATAAAAAACGAAAATAAATTTTTGAAGAAAAATGAAATTTAATCGTTTTTCGGCGTTTCCAGCAGTTGTCCGAACGATTTACACCAAAAGAAATTTTGCTTGTCTCAGTTTCTGTAAGTCTCACAAATAATTTTTATAACAAAATAGTGTTCAGAATGTGATTCTGGACTCAAAAAAAAACGAAAATAAATTTTTGAAGAAAAATGAAATTTAATCGTTTTTCGGCGTTTCCAGCAGTTGTCCGAACGATTTACATCAAAAGAAATTTTTCTTGTCTCAGTTTCTGTAAGTCTCACAAATAATTTTTATAACAAAATAGTGTTCAGAATGTGATTCTGGACTCGAAAAAAAACGAAAATAAATTTTTGAAGAAAAATTAAATTTAATCGTTTTTCGGCGTTTCCAGCAGTTGTCCGAACGATTTACATCAGAAGAAATTTTGCTTGTCTCAGTTTCTGTAAGTCTCACAAATAATTTTTTTAACAAAATAGTGTTCAGAATGTGATTCTGAACTCGAAAAAAAACGTAAATAAATTTTTGAAGAAAAATTAAATTTAATCGTTTTTCGGCGTTTCCAGCAGTTGTCCGAACGATTTACATCAAAAGAAATTTTTCTTGTCTCAGTTTCTGTAAGTCTCACAAATAATTTTTATAACAAAATAGTGTTCAGAATATGATTCTGGACTCGATAAAAAACAAAAATAAATTTTTGAAGAAAAATGAAATTTAATCGTTTTTCGGCGTTTCCAGCAGTTGTCCGAACGATTTACACCAAAAGAAATTTTGCTTGTCTCAGTTTCTGTAAGTCTCACAAATAATTTTTATAACAAAATAGTGTTCAGAATGTGATTCTGGACTCAAAAAAAAACGAAAATAAATTTTTGAAGAAAAATTAAATTTAATCGTTTTTCGGCGTTTCCAGCAGTTGTCCGAACGATTTACATCAAAAGAAATTTTGCTTGTCTCAGTTTCTGTAAGTCTCACAAATAATTTTTATAACAAAATAGTGTTTAGAATGTGATTCTGGACTCGAAAAAAAACGAAAATAAATTTTTGAAGAAAAATTAAATTTAATCGTTTTTCGGCGTTTCTAGCAGTTGTCCGAACGATTTACATCAAAAGAAATTTTTCTTGTCTCAGTTTCTGTAAGTCTCACAAATAATTTTTATAACAAAATAGTGTTCAGAATGTGATTCTAGACTCGATAAAAAACGAAAATAAATTTTTGAAGAAAAATGAAATTTAATCGTTTTTCGGCGTTTCCAGCAGTTGTCCGAACGATTTACACCAAAAGAAATTTTGCTTGTCTCAGTTTCTGTAAGTCTCACAAATAATTTTTATAACAAAATAGTGTTCAGAATGTGATTCTGGACTCAAAAAAAAACGAAAATAAATTTTTGAAGAAAAATGAAATTTAATCGTTTTTCGGCGTTTCCAGCAGTTGTCCGAACGATTTACATCAAAAGAAATTTTTCTTGTCTCAGTTTCTGTAAGTCTCACAAATAATTTTTATAACAAAATAGTGTTCAGAATGTGATTCTGGACTCGAAAAAAAACGAAAATAAATTTTTGAAGAAAAATTAAATTTAATCGTTTTTCGGCGTTTCCAGCAGTTGTCCGAACGATTTACATCAAAAGAAATTTTTCTTGTCTCGGTTTCTGTAAGTCTCACAAATAATTTTTATAACAAAATAGTGTTCAGAATGTGATTCTGGACTCGATAAAAAATGAAAATAAATTTTTGAAGAAAAATGAAATTTAATCGTTTTTCGGCGTTTCCAGCAGTTGTCCGAACGATTTACACCAAAAGAAATTTTGCTTGTCTCAGTTTCTGTAAGTCTCACAAATAATTTTTATAACAAAATAGTGTTCAGAATGTGATTCTGGACTCGAAAAAAAACGAAAAAAAATTTTTGAAGAAAAATTAAATTTAATCGTTTTTCGGCGTTTCCAGCAGTTGTCCGAACGATTTACATCAAAAGAAATTTTTCTTGTCTCAGTTTCTGTAAGTCTCACAAATAATTTTTATAACAAAATAGTGTTCAGAATGTGATTCTGGACTCGATAAAAAACGAAAATAAATTTTTGAAGAAAAATGAAATTTAATCGTTTTTCGGCGTTTCCAGCAGTTGTCCGAACGATTTACACCAAAAGAAATTTTGCTTGTCTCAGTTTCTGTAAGTCTCACAAATAATTTTTATAACAAAATAGTGTTCAGAATGTGATTCTGGACTCGAAAAAAAACGAAAATAAATTTTTGAAGAAAAATTAAATTTAATCGTTTTTCGGCGTTTCCAGCAGTTGTCCGAACGATTTACATCAAAAGAAATTTTTCTTGTCTCAGTTTCTGTAAGTCTCACAAATAATTTTTATAACAAAATAGTGTTCAGAATGTGATTCTGGACTCGATAAAAAACAAAAATAAATTTTTTAAGAAAAATGAAATTTAATCGTTTTTCGGCGTTTCCAGCAGTTGTCCGAACGATTTACACCAAAAGAAATTTTGCTTGTCTCAGTTTCTGTAAGTCTCACAAATAATTTTTATAACAAAATAGTGTTCAGAATGTGATTCTGGACTCAAAAAAAAACGAAAATAAATTTTTGAAGAAAAATTAAATTTAATCGTTTTTCGGCGTTTCCAGCAGTTGTCCGAACGATTTACACCAAAAGAAATTTTGCTTGTGTCAGTTTCTGTAAGTCTCACAAATAATTTTTATAACAAAATAGTGTTCAGAATGTGATTCTGGACTCGAAAAAAAACGAAAATAAATTTTTGAAGAAAAATTAAATTTAATCGTTTTTCGGCGTTTCCAGCAGTTGTCCGAACGATTTACATCAAAAGAAATTTTTCTTGTCTCAGTTTCTGTAAGTCTCACAAATAATTTTTATAACAAAATAGTGTTCAGAATGTGATTCTGGACTCGATAAAAAACGAAAATAAATTTTTGAAGAAAAATGAAATTTAATCGTTTTTCGGCGTTTCCAGCAGTTGTCCGAACGATTTACACCAAAAGAAATTTTGCTTGTCTCAGTTTCTGTAAGTCTTACAAATAATTTTTATAACAAAATAGTGTTCAGAATGTGATTCTGGACTCAAAAAAAAACGAAAATAAATTTTTAAAGAAAAATTAAATTTAATCGTTTTTCGGCATTTCCAGCAGTTGTCCGAACGATTTACATCAAAAGAAATTTTTCTTGTCTCAGTTTCTGTAAGTCTCACAAATAATTTTTATAACAAAATAGTGTTCAGAATGTGATTCTGGACTCGATAAAAAACGAAAATAAATTTTTGAAGAAAAATTAAATTTAATCGTTTTTCGGCGTTTCCAGCAGTTGTCCGAACGATTTACATCAAAAGAAATTTTTCTTGTCTCAGTTTCTGTAAGTCTCACAAATAATTTTTATAACAAAATAGTGTTCAGAATGTGATTCTGGACTCGATAAAAAACGAAAATAAATTTTTGAAGAAAAATGAAATTTAATCGTTTTTCGGCGTTTCCAGCAGTTGTCCGAACGATTTACACCAAAAGAAATTTTGCTTGTCTCAGTTTCTGTAAGTCTCACAAATAATTTTTATAACAAAATAGTGTTCAGAATGTGATTCTGGACTCGAAAAAAAACGAAAATAAATTTTTGAAGAAAAATTAAATTTAATCGTTTTTCGGCGTTTCCAGCAGTTGTCCGAACGATTTACATCAGAAGAAATTTTGCTTGTCTCAGTTTCTGTAAGTCTCACAAATAATTTTTATAACAAAATAGTGTTCAGAATGTGATTCTGGACTCGAAAAAAAACGTAAATAAATTTTTGAAGAAAAATTAAATTTAATCGTTTTTCGGCGTTTCCAGCAGTTGTCCGAACGATTTACATCAAAAGAAATTTTTCTTGTCTCAGTTTCTGTAAGTCTCACAAATAATTTTTATAACAAAATAGTGTTCAGAATATGATTCTGGACTCGATAAAAAACAAAAATAAATTTTTGAAGAAAAATGAAATTTAATCGTTTTTCGGCGTTTCCAGCAGTTGTCCGAACGATTTACACCAAAAGAAATTTTGCTTGTCTCAGTTTCTGTAAGTCTCACAAATAATTTTTATAACAAAATAGTGTTCAGAATGTGATTCTGGACTCAAAAAAAAACGAAAATAAATTTTTGAAGAAAAATTAAATTTAATCGTTTTTCGGCGTTTCCAGCAGTTGTCCGAACGATTTACATCAAAAGAAATTTTTCTTGTCTCAGTTTCTGTAAGTCTCAAAAATAATTTTTATAACAAAATAGTGTTCAGAATGTGATTCTGGACTCGATAAAAAACGAAAATAAATTTTTGAAGAAAAATTAAATTTAATCGTTTTTCGGCGTTTCCAGCAGTTGTCCGAACGATTTACATCAAAAGAAATTTTTCTTGTCTCAGTTTCTGTAAGTCTCACAAATAATTTTTATAACAAAATAGTGTTCAGAATGTGATTCTGGACTCGATAAAAAATGAAAATAAATTTTTGAAGAAAAATGAAATTTAATCGTTTTTCGGCGTTTCCAGCAGTTGTCCGAACGATTTACACCAAAAGAAATTTTGCTTGTCTCAGTTTCTGTAAGTCTCACAAATAATTTTTATAACAAAATAGTGTTCAGAATGTGATTCTGGACTCGAAAAAAAAAACGAAAATAAGTTTTTAAAGAAAAATTAAATTTAATCGTTTTTCGGCGTTTCCAGCAGTTGTCCAAACGATTTACATCAAAAGAAATTTTTCTTGTCTCAGTTTCTGTAAGTCTCACAAATAATTTTTATAACAAAATAGTGTTCAGAATGTGATTCTGGACTCGATAAAAAACGAAAATAAATTTTTGAAGAAAAATGAAATTTAATCGTTTTTCGGCGTTTCCAGCAGTTGTCTGAACGATTTACACCAAAAGAAATTTTGCTTGTCTCAGTTTCTGTAAGTCTCACAAATAATTTTTATAACAAAATAGTGTTCAGAATGTGATTCTGGACTCAAAAAAAAACGAAAATTAATTTTTGAAGAAAAATTAAATTTAATCGTTTTTCGGCGTTTCCAGCAGTTGTCCGAACGATTTACATCAAAAGAAATTTTGCTTGTCTCAGTTTCTGTAAGTCTCACAAATAATTTTTATAACAAAATAGTGTTCAGAATGTGATTCTGGACTCGAAAAAAAACGAAAATAAATTTTTGAAGAAAAATTAAATTTAATCGTTTTTCGGCGTTTCCAGCAGTTGTCCGAACGATTTACATCAAAAGAAATTTTTCTTGTCTCAGTTTCTGTAAGTCTCACAAATAATTTTTATAACAAAATAGTGTTCAGAATGTGATTCTGGACTCGATAAAAAACGAAAATAAATTTTTGAAGAAAAATGAAATTTAATCGTTTTTCGGCGTTTCCAGCAGTTGTCCGAACGATTTACACCAAAAGAAATTTTGCTTGTCTCAGTTTCTGTAAGTCTCACAAATAATTTTTATAACAAAATAGTGTTCAGAATGTGATTCTGGACTCGATAAAAAACGAAAATAAATTTTTGAAGAAAAATTAAATTTAATCGTTTTTCGGCGTTTCCAGCAGTTGTCCGAACGATTTACATCAAAAGAAATTTTTCTTGTCTAAGTTTCTGTAAGTCTCACAAATAATTTTTATAACAAAATAGTGTTCAGAATGTGATTCTGGACTCGATAAAAAACGAAAATAAATTTTTGAAGAAAAATGAAATTTAATCGTTTTTCGGCGTTTCCAGCAGTTGTCCGAACGATTTACACCAAAAGAAATTTTGCTTGTCTCAGTTTCTGTAAGTCTCACAAATAATTTTTATAACAAAATAGTGTTCAGAATGTGATTCTGGACTCGAAAAAAAACGAAAATAAATTTTTGAAGAAAAATTAAATTTAATCGTTTTTCGGCGTTTCCAGCAGTTGTCCGAACGATTTACATCAAAAGACATTTTTCTTGTCTCAGTTTCTGTAAGTCTCACAAATAATTTTTATAACAAAATAGTGTTCAGAATGTGATTCTGGACTCGATAAAAAACGAAAATAAATTTTTGAAGAAAAATGAAATTTAATCGTTTTTCGGCGTTTCCAGCAGTTGTCTGAACGATTTACACCAAAAGAAATTTTGCTTGTCTCAGTTTCTGTAAGTCTCACAAATAATTTTTATAACAAAATAGTGTTCAGAATGTGATTCTGGACTCAAAAAAAAACAAAAATAAATTTTTGAAGAAAAATTAAATTTAATCGTTTTTCGGCGTTTCCAGCAGTTGTCCGAACGATTTACATCAAAAGAAATTTTGCTTGTCTCAGTTTCTGTAAGTCTCACAAATAATTTTTATAACAAAATAGTGTTCAGAATGTGATTCTGGACTCGAAAAAAAACGAAAATAAATTTTTGAAGAAAAATTAAATTTAATCGTTTTTCGGCGTTTCCAGCAGTTGTCCGAACGATTTACATCAAAAGAAATTTTGCTTGTCTCAGTTTCTGTAAGTCTTACAAATAATTTTTATAACAAAATAGTGTTTAGAATGTGATTCTGGACTCGAAAAAAAACGAAAATAAATTTTTGAAGAAAAATTAAATTTAATCGTTTTTCGGCGTTTCCAGCAGTTGTCCGAACGATTTACATCAAAAGAAATTTTTCTTGTCTCAGTTTCTGTAAGTCTCACAAATAATTTTTATAACAAAATAGTGTTCAGAATGTGATTCTAGACTCGATAAAAAACGAAAATAAATTTTTGAAGAAAAATGAAATTTAATCGTTTTTCGGCGTTTCCAGCAGTTGTCCTAACGATTTACACCAAAAGAAATTTTGCTTGTCTCAGTTTCTGTAAGTCTCACAAATAATTTTTATAAAAAAATAGTGTTCAGAATGTGATTCTGGACTCAAAAAAAACGAAAATAAATTTTTGAAGAAAAATTAAATTTAATCGTTTTTCGGCGTTTCCAGCAGTTGTCCGAACGATTTACATCAAAAGAAATATTGCTTGTCTCAGTTTCTGTAAGTCTTACAAATAATTTTTATAACAAAATAGTGTTTAGAATGTGATTCTGGACTCGAAAAAAAACGAAAATAAATTTTTGAAGAAAAATTAAATTTAATCGTTTTTCGGCGTTTCCACCAGTTGTCCGAACGATTTACATCAAAAGAAATTTTTCTTGTCTCAGTTTCTGTAAGTCTCACAAATAATTTTTATAACAAAATAGTGTTCAGAATGTGATTCTGGACTCGATAAAAAACGAAAATAAATTTTTGAAGAAAAATGAAATTTAATCGTT
The DNA here is from genome assembly GCA_910593695.2 of Ocypus olens. NCBI lineage: Eukaryota > Metazoa > Arthropoda > Insecta > Coleoptera > Staphylinidae > Ocypus > Ocypus olens. The sequence continues at coordinate 37,229,637 of OU343047.1, forward strand.
TTTCGGCGTTTCCAGCAGTTGTCCGAACGATTCACACCAAAAGAAATTTTGCTTGTCTCAGTTTCTGTAAGTTTCACAAATAATTTTTATAACAAAATAGTGTTCAGAATGTGATTCTGGACTCAAAAAAAAACGAAAATAAATTTTTGAAGAAAAATAAAATTTAATCGTTTTTCGGCGTTTCCAGCAGTTGTCCGAACTATTTACATCAAAAGAAATTTTGCTTGTCTCAGTTTCTGTAAGTCTCACAAATAATTTTTATAACAAAATAGTGTTCAGAATGTGATTCTGGACTCGAAAAAAAACGAAAATAAATTTTTGAAGAAAAATTAAATTTAATCGTTTTTCGGCGTTTCCAGCAGTTGTCCGAACGATTTACATCAAAAGAAATTTTTCTTGTCTCAGTTTCTGTAAGTCTCACAAATAATTTTTATAACAAAATAGTGTTCAGAATGTGATTCTGGACTCGATAAAAAACGAAAATAAATTTTTGAAGAAAAATGAAATTTAATCGTTTTTCGGCGTTTCCAGCAGTTGTCCGAACGATTTACACCAAAAGAAATTTTGCTTGTCTCAGTTTCTGTAAGTCTTACAAATAATTTTTATAACAAAATAGTGTTCAGAATGTGATTCTGGACTCAAAAAAAAACGAAAATAAATTTTTGAAGAAAAATTAAATTTAATCGTTTTTCGGCGTTTCCAGCAGTTGTCCGAACGATTTACATCAAAAGAAATTTTTCTTATCTCAGTTTCTGTAAGACTCACAAATAATTTTTATAACAAAATAGTGTTCAGAATGTGATTCTGGACTCGATAAAAAACGAAAATAAATTTTAAAAAAAAATTAAATTTAATCGTTTTTCGGCGTTTCCAGCAGTTGTCCGAACGATTTACATCAAAAGAAATTTTTCTTGTCTCAGTTTCTGTAAGTCTCACAAATAATTTTTATAACAAAATAGTGTTCAGAATGTGATTCTGGACTCGATAAAAAACGAAAATAAATTTTTGAAGAAAAATGAAATTTAATCGTTTTTCGGCGTTTCCAGCAGTTGTCCGAACGATTTACACCAAAAGAAATTTTGCTTGTCTCAGTTTCTGTAAGTCTCACAAATAATTTTTATAACAAAATAGTGTTCAGAATGTGATTCTGGACTCGAAAAAAAACGAAAATAAATTTATGAAGAAAAATTAAATTTAATCTTTTTTCGGCGTTTCCAGCAGTTGTCCGAACGATTTACATCAAAAGAAATTTTTCTTGTCTCAGTTTCTGTAAGTCTCACAAATAATTTTTATAACAAAATAGTGTTCAGAATGTGATTCTAGACTCGATAAAAAACGAAAATAAATTTTTGAAGAAAAATGAAATTTAATCGTTTTTCGGCGTTTCCAGCAGTTGTCCGAACGATTTACACCAAAAGAAATTTTGCTTGTCTCAGTTTCTGTAAGTCTCACAAATAATTTTTATAACAAAATAGTGTTCAGAATGTGATTCTGGACTCGAAAAAAAACGAAAATAAATTTTTGAAGAAAAATTAAATTTAATCGTTTTTCGGCGTTTCCAGCAGTTGTCCGAACGATTTACATCAAAAGAAATTTTTCTTGTCTCAGTTTCTGTAAGTCTCACAAATCATTTTTATAACAAAATAGTGTTCAGAATGTGATTCTGGACTCGATAAAAAACGAAAATAAATTTTTGAAGAAAAATGAAATTTAATCGTTTTTCGGCGTTTCCAGCAGTTGTCCGAACGATTTACACCAAAAGAAATTTTGCTTGTCTTAGTTTCTGTAAGTCTCACAAATAATTTTTATAACAAAATAGTGTTCAGAATGTGATTCTGGACTCAAAAAAAAACGAAAATAAATTTTTGAAAAAAAATGAAATTTAATCGTTTTTCGGCGTTTCCAGCAGTTGTCCGAACGATTTACATCAAAAGAAATTTTGCTTGTCTCAGTTTCTGTAAGTCTCACAAATAATTTTTATAACAAAATAGTGTTCAGAATGTGATTCTGGACTCGAAAAAAAACGAAAATAAATTTTTGAAGAAAAATGAAATTTAATCGTTTTTCGGCGTTTCCAGCAGTTGTCCGAACGATTTACATCAAAAGAAATTTTGCTTGTCTCAGTTTCTGTAAGTCTCACAAATAATTTTTATAACAAAATAGTGTTCAGAATGTGATTCTGGACTCGAAAAAAAACGAAAATAAATTTTTGAAGAAAAATTAAATTTAATCGTTTTTCGGCGTTTCCAGCAGTTGTCCGAACGATTTACATCAAAAGAAATTTTTCTTGTCTCAGTTTCTGTAAGTCTCACAAATAATTTTTATAACAAAATAGTGTTCAGAATGTGATTCTGGACTCGATAAAAAACAAAATCAAATTTTTGAAGAAAAATGAAATTTAATCGTTTTTCGGCGTTCCCAGCAGTTGTCCGAACGATTTACACCAAAAGAAATTTTGCTTGTCTCAGTTTCTGTAAGTCTCACAAATAATTTTTATAACAAAATAGTGTTCAGAATGTGATTCTGGACTCAAAAAAAAACGAAAATAAATTTTTGAAGAAAAATTAAATTTAATCGTTTTTCGGCGTTTCCAGCAGTTGTCCGAACGATTTACATCAAAAGAAATTTTTCTTATCTCAGTTTCTGTAAGACTCACAAATAATTTTTATAACAAAATAGTGTTCAGAATGTGATTCTGGACTCGATAAAAAACGAAAATAAATTTTAAAAAAAAATTAAATTTAATCGTTTTTCGGCGTTTCCAGCAGTTGTCCGAACGATTTACATCAAAAGAAATTTTTCTTGTCTCAGTTTCTGTAAGTCTCACAAATAATTTTTATAACAAAATAGTGTTCAGAATGTGATTCTGGACTCGATAAAAAACGAAAATAAATTTTTGAAGAAAAATTAAATTTAATCGTTTTTCGGCGTTTCCAGCAGTTGTCCGAACGATTTACACCAAAAGAAATTTTGCTTGTCTCAGTTTCTGTAAGTCTCACAAATAATTTTTATAACAAAATAGTGTTCAGAATGTGATTCTGGACTCGAAAAAAAACGAAAATAAATTTATGAAGAAAAATTAAATTTAATCTTTTTTCGGCGTTTCCAGCAGTTGTCCGAACGATTTACATCAAAAGAAATTTTTCTTGTCTCAGTTTCTGTAAGTCTCACAAATAATTTTTATAACAAAATAGTGTTCAGAATGTGATTCTAGACTCGATAAAAAACGAAAATAAATTTTTGAAGAAAAATGAAATTTAATCGTTTTTCGGCGTTTCCAGCAGTTGTCCGAACGATTTACACCAAAAGAAATTTTGCTTGTCTCAGTTTCTGTAAGTCTCACAAATAATTTTTATAACAAAATAGTGTTCAGAATGTGATTCTGGACTCGAAAAAAAACGAAAATAAATTTTTGAAGAAAAATTAAATTTAATCGTTTTTCGGCGTTTCCAGCAGTTGTCCGAACGATTTACATCAAAAGAAATTTTTCTTGTCTCAGTTTCTGTAAGTCTCACAAATCATTTTTATAACAAAATAGTGTTCAGAATGTGATTCTGGACTCGATAAAAAACGAAAATAAATTTTTGAAGAAAAATGAAATTTAATCGTTTTTCGGCGTTTCCAGCAGTTGTCCGAACGATTTACACCAAAAGAAATTTTGCTTGTCTTAGTTTCTGTAAGTCTCACAAATAATTTTTATAACAAAATAGTGTTCAGAATGTGATTCTGGACTCAAAAAAAAACGAAAATAAATTTTTGAAAAAAAATGAAATTTAATCGTTTTTCGGCGTTTCCAGCAGTTGTCCGAACGATTTACATCAAAAGAAATTTTGCTTGTCTCAGTTTCTGTAAGTCTCACAAATAATTTTTATAACAAAATAGTGTTCAGAATGTGATTCTGGACTCGAAAAAAAACGAAAATAAATTTTTGAAGAAAAATGAAATTTAATCGTTTTTCGGCGTTTCCAGCAGTTGTCCGAACGATTTACATCAAAAGAAATTTTGCTTGTCTCAGTTTCTGTAAGTCTCACAAATAATTTTTATAACAAAATAGTGTTCAGAATGTGATTCTGGACTCGAAAAAAAACGAAAATAAATTTTTGAAGAAAAATTAAATTTAATCGTTTTTCGGCGTTTCCAGCAGTTGTCCGAACGATTTACATCAAAAGAAATTTTTCTTGTCTCAGTTTCTGTAAGTCTCACAAATAATTTTTATAACAAAATAGTGTTCAGAATGTGATTCTGGACTCGATAAAAAACAAAATCAAATTTTTGAAGAAAAATGAAATTTAATCGTTTTTCGGCGTTCCCAGCAGTTGTCCGAACGATTTACACCAAAAGAAATTTTGCTTGTCTCAGTTTCTGTAAGTCTCACAAATAATTTTTATAACAAAATAGTGTTCAGAATGTGATTCTGGACTCAAAAAAAAACGAAAATAAATTTTTGAAGAAAAATTAAATTTAATCGTTCTTCGGCGTTTCCAGCAGTTGTCCGAACGATTTACATCAAAAGAAATTTTTCTTGTCTCAGTTTCTGTAAGTCTCACAAATAATTTTTATAACAAAATAGTGTTCAGAATGTGATTCTGGACTCGATAAAAAAAGAAAATAAATTTTTGAAGAAAAATGAAATTTAATCGTTTTTCGGCGTTTCCAGACGTGGTCCGAACGATTTACACCAAAAGAAATTTTGCTTGTCTCAGTTTCTGTAAGTCTCACAAATAATTTTTATAACAAAATAGTGTTCAGAATGTGATTCTGGACTCAAAAAAAAACGAAAATAAATTTTTGAAGAAAAAATAAATTTAATCGTTTTTCGGCGTTTCCAGCAGTTGTCCGAACGATTTACATCAAAAGAAATTTTGCTTGTCTCAGTTTCTGTAAGTCTCACAAATAATTTTTATAACAAAATAGTGTTCAGAATGTGATTCTGGACTCGAAAAAAAACGAAAATAAGTTTTTGAAGAAAAATTAAATTTAATCGTTTTTCGGCGTTTCCAGCAGTTGTCCGAACGATTTACATCAAAAGAAATTTTTCTTGTCTCAGTTTCTGTAAGTCTCACAAATAATTTTTATAACAAAATAGTGTTCAGAATGTGATTCTGGACTCGATAAAAAACAAAAATAAATTTTTGAAGAAAAATGAAATTTAATCGTTTTTCGGCGTTTCCAGCAGTTGTCCGAACGATTTACACCAAAAGAAATTTTGCTTGTCTCAGTTTCTGTAAGTCTCACAAATAATTTTTATAACAAAATAGTGTTCAGAATGTGATTCTGGACTCAAAAAAAACGAAAATAAATTTTTGAAGAAAAATTAAATTTAATCGTTTTTCGGCGTTTCCAGCAGTTGTCCGAACGATTTACATCAAAAGAAATTTTGCTTGTCTCAGTTTCTGTAAGTCTCACAAATAATTTTTATAACAAAATAGTGTTCAGAATGTGATTCTGGACTCGAAAAAAAAACGAAAATAAATTTTTGAAGAAAAATTAAATTTAATCGTTTTTCGGCGTTTCCAGCAGTTGTCCGAACGATTTACATCCAAAGAAATTTTTCTTGTCTCAGTTTCTGTAAGTCTCACAAATAATTTTTATAACAAAATAGTGTTCAGAATGTGATTCTGGACTCGATAAAAAACAAAAATAAATTTTTGAAGAAAAATGAAATTTAATCGTTTTTCGGCGTTTCCAGCAGTTGTCCGAACGATTTACACCAAAAGAAATTTTGCTTGTCTCAGTTTCTGTAAGTCTCACAAATAATTTTTATAACAAAATAGTGTTCAGAATGTGATTCTGGACTCGATAAAAAACAAAAATAAATTTTTGAAGAAAAATGAAATTTAATCGTTTTTCGGCGTTTCCAGCAGTTGTCCGAACGATTTACACCAAAAGAAATTTTGCTTGTCTCAGTTTCTGTAAGTCTCACAAATAATTTTTATAACAAAATAGTGTTCAGAATGTGATTCTGGACTCAAAAAAAACGAAAATAAATTTTTGAAGAAAAATTAAATTTAATCGTTTTTCGGCGTTTCCAGCAGTTGTCCGAACGATTTACATCAAAAGAAATTTTGCTTGTCTCAGTTTCTGTAAGTCTCACAAATAATTTTTATAACAAAATAGTGTTCAGAATGTGATTCTGGACTCGAAAAAAAAACGAAAATAAATTTTTGAAGAAAAATTAAATTTAATCGTTTTTCGGCGTTTCCAGCAGTTGTCCGAACGATTTACATCAAAAGAAATTTTTCTTGTCTCAGTTTCTGTAAGTCTCACAAATAATTTTTATAACAAAATAGTGTTCAGAATGTGATTCTGGACTCGATAAAAAACAAAAATAAATTTTTGAAGAAAAATGAAATTTAATCGTTTTTCGGCGTTTCCAGCAGTTGTCCGAACGATTTACACCAAAAGAAATTTTGCTTGTCTCAGTTTCTGTAAGTCTCACAAATAATTTTTATAACAAAATAGTGTTCAGAATGTGATTCTGGACTCAAAAAAAAACGAAAATAAATTTTTGAAGAAAAATTAAATTTAATCGTTTTTCGGCGTTTCCAGCAGTTGTCCGAACGATTTACATCAAAAGAAATTTTTCTTGTCTCAGTTTCTGTAAGTCTCACAAATAATTTTTATAACAAAATAGTGTTCAGAATGTGATTCTGGACTCGATAAAAAACGAAAATAAATTTTTGAAGAAAAATGAAATTTAATCGTTTTTCGGCGTTTCCAGCAGTTGTCCGAACGATTTACACCAAAAGAAATTTTGCTTGTCTCAGTTTCTGTAAGTCTCACAAATAATTTTTATAACAAAATAGTGTTCAGAATGTGATTCTGGACTCAAAAAAAAACGAAAATAAATTTTTGAAGAAAAATTAAATTTAATCGTTTTTCGGCGTTTCCAGCAGTTGTCCGAACGATTTACATCAAAAGAAATTTTGCTTGTCTCAGTTTCTGTAAGTCTCACAAATAATTTTTATAACAAAATAGTGTTCAGAATGTGATTCTGGACTCGAAAAAAAACGAAAATAAGTTTTTGAAGAAAAATTAAATTTAATCGTTTTTCGGCGTTTCCAGCAGTTGTCTGAACGATTTACATCAAAAGAAATTTTTCTTGTCTCACTTTCTGTAAGTCTCACAAATAATTTTTATAACAAAATAGTGTTCAGAATGTGATTCTGGACTCGATAAAAAACAAAAATAAATTTTTGAAGAAAAATGAAATTTAATCGTTTTTCGGCGTTTCCAGCAGTTGTCCGAACGATTTACACCAAAAGAAATTTTGCTTGTCTCAGTTTCTGTAAGTCTCACAAATAATTTTTATAACAAAATAGAGTTCAGAATGTGATTCTGGACTCAAAATAAACGAAAATAAATTTTTGAAGAAAAATTAAATTTTATCGTTTTTCGGCGTTTCCAGCAGTTGTCCGAACGATTTACATCAAAAGAAATTTTGCTTGTCTCAGTTTCTGTAAGTCTCACAAATAATTTTTATAACAAAATAGTGTTCAGAATGTGATTCTGGACTCGAAAAAAAAACGAAAATAAATTTTTGAAGAAAAATTAAATTTAATCGTTTTTCGGCGTTTCCAGCAGTTGTCCGAACGATTTACATCAAAAGAAATTTTTCTTGTCTCAGTTTCTGTAAGTCTCACAAATAATTTTTATAACAAAATAGTGTTCAGAATGTGATTCTGGACTCGATAAAAAACAAAAATAAATTTTTGAAGAAAAATGAAATTTAATCGTTTTTCGGCGTTTCCAGCAGTTGTCCGAACGATTTACACCAAAAGAAATTTTGCTTGTCTCAGTTTCTGTAAGTCTCACAAATAATTTTTATAACAAAATAGTGTTCAGAATGTGATTCTGGACTCAAAAAAAAACGAAAATAAATTTTTGAAGAAAAATTAAATTTAATCGTTTTTCGGCGTTTCCAGCAGTTGTCCGAACGATTTACATCAAAAGAAATTTTTCTTGTCTCAGTTTCTGTAAGTCTCACAAATAATTTTTATAACAAAATAGTGTTCAGAATGTGATTCTGGACTCGATAAAAAAAGAAAATAAATTTTTGAAGAAAAATGAAATTTAATCGTTTTTCGGCGTTTCCAGCAGTTGTCCGAACGATTTACACCAAAAGAAATTTTGCTTGTCTCAGTTTCTGTAAGTCTCACAAATAATTTTTATAACAAAATAGTGTTCAGAATGTTATTCTGGACTCGATAAAAAACGAAAATAAATTTTTGAAGAAAAATGAAATTTAATCGTTTTTCGGCGTTTCCAGCAGTTGTCCGAACGATTTACACCAAAAGAAATTTTGCTTGTCTCAGTTTCTGTAAGTCTCACAAATAATTTTTATAACAAAATAGTGTTCAGAATGTGATTCTGGACTCAAAAAAAAACGAAAATAAATTTTTGAAGAAAAATGAAATTTAATCGTTTTTCGGCGTTTCCAGCAGTTGTCCGAACGATTTACACCGAAAGAAATTTTGCTTGTCTCAGTTTCTGCAAGTCTCACAAATAATTTTTATAACAAAATAGTGTTCAGAATGTGATTCTGGACTCGATAAAAAACAAAAATAAATTTTTGAAGAAAAATGAAATTTAATCGTTTTTCGGCGTTTCCAGCAGTTGTCCGAACGATTTACACCAAAAGAAATTTTGCTTGTCTCAGTTTCTGTAAGTCTCACAAATAATTTTTATAACAAAATAGTGTTCAGAATGTGATTCTGGACTCAAAAAAAAACGAAAATAAATTTTTGAAGAAAAATGAAATTTAATCGTTTTTCGGCGTTTTCAGCAGTTGTCCGAACGATTTACACCAAAAGAACTTTTGCTTGTCTCAGTTTCTGTAAATCTCACAAATAATTTTTATAACAAAATAGTGTTCAGAATGTGATTCTGGACTCAAAAAAAACGAAAATAAATTTTTGAAGAAAAATTAAATTTAATCGTTTTTCGGCGTTTCCAGCAGTTGTCCGAACGATTTACACCAAAAGAAATTTTGCTTGTCTCAGTTTCTGTAAGTCTCACAAATAATTTTTATAACAAAATAGTGTTCAGAATGTGATTCTGGACTCAAAAAAAAACGAAAATAAATTTTTGAAGAAAAATGAAATTTAATCGTTTTTCGGCGTTTCCAGCAGTTGTCCGAACGATTTACACCAAAAGAAATTTTGCTTGTCTCAGTTTCTGTAAGTTTCACAAATAATTTTTATTACAAAATAGTGTTCAGAATGTGATTCTGGACTCAAAAAAAAACGAAAATAAATTTTTGAAGAAAAATTAAATTTAATCGTTTTTCGGCGTTTCCAGCAGTTGTCCGAACGATTTACACCAAAAGAAATTTTGCTTGTCTCAGTTTCTGTAAGTCTCACAAATAATTTTTATAACAAAATAGTGTTCAGAATGTGATTCTGGACTCAAAAAAAAACGAAAATAAATTTTTGAAGAAAAATTAAATTTAATCGTTTTTCGGCGTTTCCAGCAGTTGTCCGAACGATTTACATCAAAAGAAATTTTGCTTGTCTCAGTTTCTGTAAGTCTCACAAATAATTTTTATAACAAAATAGTGTTCAGAATGTGATTCTGGACTCGAAAAAAAACGAAAATAAGTTTTTGAAGAAAAATTAAATTTAATCGTTTTTCGGCGTTTCCAGCAGTTGTCTGAACGATTTACATCAAAAGAAATTTTTCTTTTCTCACTTTCTGTAAGTCTCACAAATAATTTTTATAACAAAATAGTGTTCAGAATGTGATTCTGGACTCAAAAAAAAACGAAAATAAATTTTGGAAGAAAAATTAAATTTTATCGTTTTTCGGCGTTTCCAGCAGTTGTCCGAACGATTTACATCAAAAGAAATTTTGCTTGTCTCAGTTTCTGTAAGTCTCACAAATAATTTTTATAACAAAATAGTGTTCAGAATGTGATTCTGGACTCGAAAAAAAAACGAAAATAAATTTTTGAAGAAAAATTAAATTTAATCGTTTTTCGGCGTTTCCAGCAGTTGTCCGAACGATTTACATCAAAAGAAATTTTTCTTGTCTCAGTTTCTGTAAGTCTCACAAATAATTTTTATAACAAAATAGTGTTCAGAATGTGATTAAATTAAAAATTAAATTTAATCGTTTTTCGGCGTTTCCAGCAGTTGTCCGAACGATTTACATCAAAAGAAATTTTTCTTGTCTCAGTTTCTGTAAGTCTCACAAATAATTTTTATAACAAAATAGTGTTCAGAATGTGATTCTGGACTCGATAAAAAAAGAAAATAAATTTTTGAAGAAAAATGAAATTTAATCGTTTTTCGGCGTTTCCAGCAGTTGTCTGAACGATTTACATCAAAAGAAATTTTTCTTTTCTCACTTTCTGTAAGTCTCACAAATAATTTTTATAACAAAATAGTGTTCAGAATGTGATTCTGGACTCAAAAAAAAACGAAAATAAATTTTTGAAGAAAAATGAAATTTAATCGTTTTTCGGCGTTTCCAGCAGTTGTCCGAACGATTTACACCGAAAGAAATTTTGCTTGTCTCAGTTTCTGCAAGTCTCACAAATAATTTTTATAACAAAATAGTGTTCAGAATGTGATTCTGGACTCGATAAAAAACAAAAATAAATTTTTGAAGAAAAATGAAATTTAATCGTTTTTCGGCGTTTCCAGCAGTTGTCCGAACGATTTACACCAAAAGAAATTTTGCTTGTCTCAGTTTCTGTAAGTCTCACAAATAATTTTTACAACAAAATAGTGTTCAGAATGTGATTCTGGACTCAAAAAAAAACGAAAATAAATTTTTGAAGAAAAATGAAATTTAATCGTTTTTCGGCGTTTTCAGCAGTTGTCCGAACGATTTACACCAAAAGAAATTTTGCTTGTCTCAGTTTCTGTAAGTCTCACAAATAATTTTTATAACAAAATAGTGTTCAGAATGTGATTCTGGACTCAAAAAAAACGAAAATAACTTTTTGAAGAAAAATTAAATTTAATCGTTTTTCGGCGTTTCCAGCAGTTGTCCGAACGATTTACACCAAAAGAAATTTTGCTTGTCTCAGTTTCTGTAAGTCTCACAAATAATTTTTATAACAAAATAGTGTTCAGAATGTGATTCTGGACTCAAAAAAAAACGAAAATAAATTTTTTCAGAAAAATTAAATTTAATCGTTTTTCGGCGTTTCCAGCAGTTGTCCGAACGATTTACACCAAAAGAAATTTTGCTTGTCTCAGTTTCTGTAAGTTTCACAAATAATTTTTATTACAAAATAGTGTTCAGAATGTGATTCTGGACTCAAAAAAAAACGAAAATAAATTTTTGAAGAAAAATTAAATTTAATCGTTTTTCGGCGTTTCCAGCAGTTGTCCGAACGATTTACATCAAAAGAAATTTTGCTTGTCTCAGTTTCTGTAAGTCTCACAAATAATTTTTATAACAAAATAGTGTTCAGAATGTGATTCTGGACTCGAAAAAAAACGAAAATAAATTTTTGAAGAAAAATTAAATTTAATCGTTTTTCGGCGTTTCCAGCAGTGGTCCGAACGATTTACATCAAAAGAAATTTTTCTTGTCTCAGTTTCTGCAAGTCTCACAAATAATTTTTATAACAAAATAGTGTTCAGAATGTGATTCTGGACTCGATAAAAAACGAAAATAAATTTTTGAAGAAAAATGAAATTTAATCGTTTTTCGGCGTTTCCAGCAGTTGTCCGAACGATTTACACCAAAAGAAATTTTGCTTGTCTCAGTTTCTGTAAGTCTCACAAATAATTTTTATAACAAAATAGTGTTCAGAATGTGATTCTGGACTCAAAAAAAACGAAAATAAATTTTTGAAGAAAAATTAAATTTAATCGTTTTTCGGCGTTTCCAGCAGTTGTCCGAACGATTTACATCAAAAGAAATTTTTCCTGTCTCAGTTTCTGTAAGTCTCACAAATAATTTTTATAACAAAATAGTGTTCAGAATGTGATTCTGGACTCGATAAAAAACGAAAATAAATTTTTGAAGAAAAATTAAATTTAATCGTTTTTCGGCGTTTCCAGCAGTTGTCCGAACGATTTACATCAAAAGAAATTTTTCTTGTCTCAGTTTCTGTAAGTCTCACAAATAATTTTTATAACAAAATAGTGTTCAGAATGTGATTCTGGACTCGATAAAAAACGAAAATAAATTTTTGAAGAAAAATGAAATTTAATCGTTTTTCGGCGTTTCCAGCAGTTGTCCGAACGATTTACACCAAAAGAAATTTTGCTTGTCTCAGTTTCTGTAAGTCTCACAAATAGTTTTTATAACAAAATAGTGTTCAGAATGTGATTCTGGACTCAAAAAAAAACGAAAATAAATTTTTGAAGAAAAATTAAATTTAATCGTTTTTCGGCGTTTCCAGCAGTTGTCCGAACGATTTACACCAAAAGAAATTTTTCTTGTCTCAGTTTCTGTAAGTCTCACAAATAATTTTTATAACAAAATAGTGTTCAGACTGTGATTCTGGACTCGAAAAAAAACGAAAATAAATTTTTGAAGAAAAATGAAATTTAATCGTTTTTCGGCGTTTCCAGCAGTTGTCCGAACGATTTACATCAAAAGAAATTTTTCTTGTCTCAGTTTCTGTAAGTCTCACAAATAATTTTTATAACAAATGAAATTTAATCGTTTTTCGGCGTTTCCAGCAGTTGTCCGAACGATTTACATCAAAAGAAATTTTGCTTGTCTCAGTTTCTGTAAGTCTCACAAATAATTTTTATAACAAAATAGTGTTCAGAATGTGATTCTGGACTCGAAAAAAAACGAAAATAAATTTTTGAAGAAAAATTAAATTTAATCGTTTTTCGGCGTTTCCAGCAGTTGTCCGAACGATTTACATCAAAAGAAATTTTTCTTGTCTCAGTTTCTGTAAGTCTCACAAATAATTTTTATAACAAAATAGTGTTCAGAATGTGATTCTGGACTCGATAAAAAACGAAAATAAATTTTTGAAGAAAAATGAAATTTAATCGTTTTTCGGCGTTTCCAGCAGTTGTCCGAACGATTTACACCAAAAGAAATTTTGCTTGTCTCAGTTTCTGTAAGTCTCACAAATAATTTTTATAACAAAATAGTGTTCAGAATGTGATTCTGGACTCAAAAAAAAACGAAAATAAATTTTTTCAGAAAAATTAAATTTAATCGTTTTTCGGCGTTTCCAGCAGTTGTCCGAACGATTTACATCAAAAGAAATTTTTCTTGTCTCAGTTTCTGTAAGTCTCACAAATAATTTTTATAACAAAATAGTGTTCAGAATGTGATTCTGGACTCGATAAAAAACGAAAATAAATTTTTGAAGAAAAATGAAATTTAATCGTTTTTCGGCGTTTCCAGCAGTTGTCCGAACGATTTACACCAAAAGAAATTTTGCTTGTCTCAGTTTCTGTAAGTCTCACAAATAATTTTTATAACAAAATAGTGTTCAGAATGTGATTCTGGACTCGATAAAAAACAAAAATAAATTTTTGAAGAAAAATGAAATTTAATCGTTTTTCGGCGTTTCCAGCAGTTGTCCGAACGATTTACATCAAAAGAAATTTTGCTTGTCTCAGTTTCTGTAAGTCTCACAAATAATTTTTATAACAAAATAGTGTTCAGAATGTGATTCTGGACTCGATAAAAAACGAAAATATATTTTTGAAGAAAAATGAAATTTAATCGTTTTTCGGCGTTTCCAGCAGTTGTCCGAACGATTTACACCAAAAGAAATTTTGCTTGTCTCAGTTTCTGTAAGTCTCACAAATAATTTTTATAACAAAATAGTGTTCAGAATGTGATTCTGGACTCAAAAAAAAACGAAAATAAATTTTTTCAGAAAAATTAAATTTAATCGTTTTTCGGCGTTTCCAGCAGTTGTCCGAACGATTTACATCAAAAGAAATTTTTCTTGTCTCAGTTTCAGTAAGTCTCACAAATAATTTTTATAACAAAATAGTGTTCAGAATGTGATTCTGGACTCGATAAAAAACGAAAATAAATTTTTGAAGAAAAATGAAATTTAATCGTTTTTCGGCGTTTCCAGCAGTTGTCCGAACGATTAACACCAAAAGAAATTTTGCTTGTCTCGGTTTCTGTAAGTCTCACAAATAATTTTTATAACAAAATAGTGTTCAGAATGTGATTCTGGACTCGATAAAAAACAAAAATAAATTTTTGAAGAAAAATGAAATTTAATCGTTTTTCGGCGTTTCCAGCAGTTGTCCGAACGATTTACACCAAAAGAAATTTTGCTTGTCTCAGTTTCTGTAAGTTTCACAAATAATTTTTATAACAAAATAGTGTTCAGAATGTGATTCTGGACTCAAAAAAAAACGAAAATAAATTTTTGAAGAAAAATTAAATTTAATCGTTTTTCGGCGTTTCCAGCAGTTGTCCGAACGATTTACATCAAAAGAAATTTTGCTTGTCTCAGTTTCTGTAAGTCTCACAAATAATTTTTATAACAAAATAGTGTTCAGAATGTGATTCGGGACTCGAAAAAAAACGAAAATAAATTTTTGAAGAAAAATTAAATTTAATCGTTTTTCGGCGTTTCCAGCAGTTGTCCGAACGATTTACATCAAAAGGAATTTTGCTTGTCTCAGTTTCTGTAAGTCTCACAAATAATTTTTATAACAAAATAGTGTTCAGAATGTGATTCTGGACTCAAAAAAAAACGAAAATAAATTTTTGAAGAAAAATGAAATTTAATCGTTTTTCGGCGTTTCCAGCAGTTGTCCGAACGATTTACACCAAAAGAAATTTTGCTTGTCTCAGTTTCTGTAAGTCTCACAAATAATTTTTATAACAAAATTGTGTTCAGAATGTGATTCTGGACTCGATAAAAAACGAAAATAAATTTTTGAAGAAAAATGAAATTTAATCGTTTTTCGGCGTTTCCAGCAGTTGTCCGAACGATTTACATCAAAAGAAATTTTTCCTGTCTCAGTTTCTGTAAGTCTCACAAATAATTTTTATAACAAAATAGTGTTCAGAATGTGATTCTGGACTCGATAAAAAACGAAAATAAATTTTTGAAGAAAAATTAAATTTAATCGTTTTTCGGCGTTTCCAGCAGTTGTCCGAACGATTTACATCAAAAGAAATTTTTCTTGTCTCAGTTTCTGTAAGTCTCACAAATAATTTTTATAACAAAATAGTGTTCAGAATGTGATTCTGGACTCGATAAAAAACGAAAATAAATTTTTGAAGAAAAATGAAATTTAATCGTTTTTCGGCGTTTCCAGCAGTTGTCCGAACGATTTACACCAAAAGAAATTTTGCTTGTCTCAGTTTCTGTAAGTCTCACAAATAGTTTTTATAACAAAATAGTGTTCAGAATGTGATTCTGGACTCAAAAAAAAACGAAAATAAATTTTTGAAGAAAAATTAAATTTAATCGTTTTTCGGCGTTTCCAGCAGTTGTCCGAACGATTTACACCAAAAGAAATTTTTCTTGTCTCAGTTTCTGTAAGTCTCACAAATAATTTTTATAACAAAATAGTGTTCAGACTGTGATTCTGGACTCGAAAAAAAACGAAAATAAATTTTTGAAGAAAAATGAAATTTAATCGTTTTTCGGCGTTTCCAGCAGTTGT
Organism: Ocypus olens; assembly: GCA_910593695.2. Taxonomy (NCBI): domain Eukaryota; kingdom Metazoa; phylum Arthropoda; class Insecta; order Coleoptera; family Staphylinidae; genus Ocypus; species Ocypus olens. The sequence continues at coordinate 37,245,215 of OU343047.1, forward strand.
CCGAACGATTTACATCAAAAGAAATTTTTCTTGTCTCAGTTTCTGTAAGTCTCACAAATAATTTTTATAACAAATGAAATTTAATCGTTTTTCGGCGTTTCCAGCAGTTGTCCGAACGATTTACATCAAAAGAAATTTTGCTTGTCTCAGTTTCTGTAAGTCTCACAAATAATTTTTATAACAAAATAGTGTTCAGAATGTGATTCTGGACTCAAAAAAAAACGAAAATAAATTTTTGAAGAAAAATTAAATTTAATCGTTTTTCGGCGTTTCCAGCAGTTGTCCGAACGATTTACATCAAAAGAAATTTTTCTTGTCTCAGTTTCTGTAAGTCTCACAAATAATTTTTATAACAAAATAGTGTTCAGAATGTGATTCTGGACTCGATAAAAAACGAAAATAAATTTTTGAAGAAAAATGAAATTTAATCGTTTTTCGGCGTTTCCAGCAGTTGTCCGAACGATTTACACCAAAAGAAATTTTGCTTGTCTCAGTTTCTGTAAGTCTCACAAATAATTTTTATAACAAAATAGTGTTCAGAATGTGATTCTGGACTCAAAAAAAAACGAAAATAAATTTTTTCAGAAAAATTAAATTTAATCGTTTTTCGGCGTTTCCAGCAGTTGTCCGAACGATTTACATCAAAAGAAATTTTTCTTGTCTCAGTTTCTGTAAGTCTCACAAATAATTTTTATAACAAAATAGTGTTCAGAATGTGATTCTGGACTCGATAAAAAACGAAAATAAATTTTTGAAGAAAAATGAAATTTAATCGTTTTTCGGCGTTTCCAGCAGTTGTCCGAACGATTTACACCAAAAGAAATTTTGCTTGTCTCAGTTTCTGTAAGTCTCACAAATAATTTTTATAACAAAATAGTGTTCAGAATGTGATTCTGGACTCGATAAAAAACAAAAATAAATTTTTGAAGAAAAATGAAATTTAATCGTTTTTCGGCGTTTCCAGCAGTTGTCCGAACGATTTACATCAAAAGAAATTTTGCTTGTCTCAGTTTCTGTAAGTCTCACAAATAATTTTTATAACAAAATAGTGTTCAGAATGTGATTCTGGACTCGATAAAAAACGAAAATAAATTTTTGAAGAAAAATGAAATTTAATCGTTTTTCGGCGTTTCCAGCAGTTGTCCGAACGATTTACACCAAAAGAAATTTTGCTTGTCTCAGTTTCTGTAAGTCTCACAAATAATTTTTATAACAAAATAGTGTTCAGAATGTGATTCTGGACTCAAAAAAAAACGAAAATAAATTTTTTCAGAAAAATTAAATTTAATCGTTTTTCGGCGTTTCCAGCAGTTGTCCGAACGATTTACATCAAAAGAAATTTTTCTTGTCTCAGTTTCAGTAAGTCTCACAAATAATTTTTATAACAAAATAGTGTTCAGAATGTGATTCTGGACTCGATAAAAAACGAAAATAAATTTTTGAAGAAAAATGAAATTTAATCGTTTTTCGGCGTTTCCAGCAGTTGTCCGAACGATTAACACCAAAAGACATTTTGCTTGTCTCGGTTTCTGTAAGTCTCACAAATAATTTTTATAACAAAATAGTGTTCAGAATGTGATTCTGGACTCGATAAAAAACAAAAATAAATTTTTGAAGAAAAATGAAATTTAATCGTTTTTCGGCGTTTCCAGCAGTTGTCCGAACGATTTACACCAAAAGAAATTTTGCTTGTCTCAGTTTCTGTAAGTTTCACAAATAATTTTTTTAACAAAATAGTGTTCAGAATGTGATTCTGGACTCAAAAAAAAACGAAAATAAATTTTTGAAGAAAAATTAAATTTAATCGTTTTTCGGCGTTTCCAGCAGTTGTCCGAACGATTTACATCAAAAGAAATTTTGCTTGTCTCAGTTTCTGTAAGTCTCACAAATAATTTTTATAACAAAATAGTGTTCAGAATGTGATTCGGGACTCGAAAAAAAACGAAAATAAATTTTTGAAGAAAAATTAAATTTAATCGTTTTTCGGCGTTTCCAGCAGTTGTCCGAACGATTTACATCAAAAGGAATTTTGCTTGTCTCAGTTTCTGTAAGTCTCACAAATAATTTTTATAACAAAATAGTGTTCAGAATGTGATTCTGGACTCAAAAAAAAACGAAAATAAATTTTTGAAGAAAAATGAAATTTAATCGTTTTTCGGCGTTTCCAGCAGTTGTCCGAACGATTTACACCAAAAGAAATTTTGCTTGTCTCAGTTTCTGTAAGTCTCACAAATAATTTTTATAACAAAATTGTGTTCAGAATGTGATTCTGGACTCGATAAAAAACGAAAATAAATTTTTGAAGAAAAATGAAATTTAATCGTTTTTCGGCGTTTCCAGCAGTTGTCCGAACGATTTACACCAAAAGAAATTTTGCTTGTCTCAGTTTCTGTAAGTCTCACAAATAATTTTTATAACAAAATAGTGTTCAGAATGTGATTCTGGACTCAAAAAAAAACGAAAATAAATTTTTGAAGAAAAATTAAATTTAATCGTTTTTCGGCGTTTCCAGCAGTTGTCCGAACGATTTACACCAAAAGAAATTTTTCTTGTCTCAGTTTCTGTAAGTCTCACAAATAATTTTTATAACAAAATAGTGTTCAGACTGTGATTCTGGACTCGAAAAAAAACGAAAATAAATTTTTGAAGAAAAATGAAATTTAATCGTTTTTCGGCGTTTCCAGCAGTTGTCCGAACGATTTACATCAAAAGAAATTTTTCTTGTCTCAGTTTCTGTAAGTCTCACAAATAATTTTTATAACAAAATAGTGTTCAGAATGTGATTCTGGACTCGATAAAAAACGAAAATAAATTTTTGAAGAAAAATGAAATTTAATCGTTTTTCGGCGTTTCCAGCAGTTGTCCGAACGATTTACACCAAAAGAAATTTTGCTTGTCTCAGTTTCTGTGAGTTTCACAAATAATTTTTATAACAAAATAGTGTTCAGAATGTGATTCTGGACTCAAAAAAAAACGAAAATAAATTTTTGAAGAAAAATTGAATTTAATAGTTTTTCGGCGTTTCCAGCAGTTGTCCGAACGATTTACATCAAAAGAAATTTTGCTTGTCTCAGTTTCTGTAAGTCTCACAAATAATTTTTATAACAAAATAGTGTTCAGAATGTGATTCTGGACTCGAAAAAAAACGAAAATAAATTTTTGAAGAAAAATTAAATTTAATCGTTTTTCGGCGTTTCCAGCAGTTGTCCGAACGATTTACATCAAAAGAAATTTTTCTTGTCTCAGTTTCTGTAAGTCTCACAAATAATTTTTATAACAAATTAGTGTTCAGAATGTGATTCTGGACTCGATAAAAAACGAAAATAAATTTTTGAAGAAAAATGAAATTTAATCGTTTTTCGGCGTTTCCAGCAGTTGTCCGAACGATTTACACCAAAAGAAATTTTGCTTGTCTCAGTTTCTGTAAGTCTCACAAATAATTTTTATAACAAAATAGTGTTCAGAATGTGATTCTGGACTCAAAAAAAAACGAAAATAATTTTTTTCAGAAAAATTAAATTTAATCGTTTTTCGGCGTTTCCAGCAGTTGTCCGAACGATTTACATCAAAAGAAATTTTACTTGTCTCAGTTTCTGTAAGTCTCACAAATAATTTTTATAACAAAATAGTGTTCAGAATGTGATTCTGGACTCGATAAAAAACGAAAATAAATTTTTGAAGAAAAATGAAATTTAATCGTTTTTCGGCGTTTCCAGCAGTTGTCCGAACGATTTACACCAAAAGAAATTTTGCTTGTCTCAGTTTCTGTAAGTCTCACAAATAATTTTTATAACAAAATAGTGTTCAGAATGTGATTCTGGACTCGATAAAAAACAAAAATAAATTTTTGAAGAAAAATGAAATTTAATCGTTTTTCGGCGTTTCCAGCAGTTGTCCGAACGATTTACACCAAAAGAAATTTTGCTTGTCTCAGTTTCTGTAAGTCTCACAAATAATTTTTATAACAAAATAGTGTTCAGAATGTGATTCTGGACTCAAAAAAAAACGAAAATAAATTTTTGAAGAAAAATTAAATTTAATCGTTTTTCGGCGTTTCCAGCAGTTGTCCGAACGATTTACATCAAAAGAAATTTTTCTTGTCTCAGTTTCTGTAAGTCTCACAAATAATTTTTATAACAAAATAGTGTTCAGAATGTGATTCTGGACTCGATAAAAAACGAAAATAAATTTTTGAAGAAAAATGAAATTTAATCGTTTTTCGGCGTTTCCAGCAGTTGTCCGAACGATTTACACCAAAAGAAATTTTGCTTGTCTCAGTTTCTGTAAGTCTCACAAATAATTTTTATAACAAAATAGTGTTCAGAATGTGATTCTGGACTCAAAAAAAAACGAAAATAAATTTTTGAAGAAAAATGAAATTTAATCGTTTTCCGGCGTTTCCAGCAGTTGTCCGAACGATTTACAACAAAAGAAATTTTGCTTGTCTCAGTTTCTGTAAGTCTCACAAATAATTTTTATAACAAAACAGTGTTCAGAATGTGATTCTGGACTCGATAAAAAACGAAAATAAATTTTTGAAGAAAAATGAAATTTAATCGTTTTTCGGCGTTTCCAGCAGTTGTCCGAACGATTTACACCAAAAGAAATTTTGCTTGTCTCAGTTTCTGTAAGTTTCACGAATAATTTTTATAACAAAATAGTGCTCAGAATGTGATTCTGGACTCAAAAAAAAACGAAAATAAATTTTTGAAGAAAAATGAAATTTAATCGTTTTTCGGCGTTTCCAGCAGTTGTCCGAACGATTTACATCAAAAGAAATTTTGCTTGTCTCAGTTTCTGTAAGTCTCACAAATAATTTTTATAACAAAATAGTGTTCAGAATGTGATTCTGGACTCGAAAAAAACGAAAATAAATTTTTGAAGAAAAATTAAATTTAATCGTTTTTCGGCGTTTCCAGCAGTTGTCCGAACGATTTACATCAAAAGAAATTTTTCTTGTCTCAGTTTCTGTAAGTCTCACAAATAATTTTTATAACAAAATAGTGTTCAGAATGTGATTCTGGACTCGATAAAAAACGAAAATAAATTTTTGAAGAAAAATGAAATTTAATCGTTTTTCGGCGTTTCCAGCAGTTGTCCGAACGATTTACACCAAAAGAAATTTTGCTTGTTTTAGTTTCTGTAAGTCTCACAAATAATTTTTATAACAAAATAGTGTTCAGAATGTGATTCTGGACTCAAAAAAAAACGAAAATAAATTTTTGAAGAAAAATTAAATTTAATCGTTTTTCGGCGTTTCCAGCAGTTGTCCGAACGATATACATCAGAAGAAATTTTTCCTGTCTCAGTTTCTGTAAGTCTCACAAATAATTTTTATAACAAAATAGTGTTCAGAATGTGATTCTGGACTCGATAAAAAACGAAAATAAATTTTTGAAGAAAAATTAAATTTAATCGTTTTTCGGCGTTTCCAGCAGTTGTCCGAACGATTTACATCAAAAGAAATTTTGCTTGTCTCAGTTTCTGTAAGTCTCACAAATAATTTTTATAACAAAATAGTGTTCAGAATGTGATTCTGGACTCGAAAAAAAACGAAAATAAATTTTTGAAGAAAAATTAAATTTAATCGTTTTTCGGCGTTTCCAGCAGTTGTCCGAACGATTTATTTCAAAAGAAATTTTTCTTGTCTTAGTTTCTGTAAGTCTCACAAATAATTTTTATAACAAAATAGTGTTCAGAATGTGATTCTGGACTCAAAAAAAAACGAAAATAAATTTTTGAAGAAAAATGAAATTTAATCGTTTTTCGGCGTTTCCAGCAGTTGTCCGAACGATTTACACCAAAAGAAATTTTGCTTGTCTCAGTTTCTGTAAGTTTCACAAATAATTTTTATAACAAAATAGTGTTCAGAATGTGATTCTGGACTCAAAAAAAAACGAAAATAAATTTTTGAAGAAAAATTAAATTTAATCGTCTTTCGGCGTTTCCAGCAGTTGTCCGAACGATTTACATCAAAAGAAATTTTGCTTGTCTCAGTTTCTGTAAGTCTCACAAATAATTTTTATAACAAAATAGTGTTCAGAATGTGATTCTGGACTCGAAAAAAAACGAAAATAAATTTTTGAAGAAAAATTAAATTTAATCGTTTTTCGGCGTTTCCAGCAGTTGTCCGAACGATTTACTTCAAAAGAAATTTTTCTTGTCTCAGTTTCTGTAAGTCTCACAAATAATTTTTATAACAAAATAGTGTTCAGAATGTGATTCTGGACTCGATAAAAAACGAAAATAAATTTTTGAAGAAAAATGAAATTTAATCGTTTTTCGGCGTTTCCAGCAGTTGTCCGAACGATTTACACCAAAAGAAATTTTGCTTGTCTCAGTTTCTGTAAGTCTCACAAATAATTTTTATAACAAAATAGTGTTCAGAATGTGATTCTGGACTCAAAAAAAACGAAAATAAATTTTTGAAGAAAAATTAAATTTAATCGTTTTTCGGCGTTTCCAGCAGTTGTCCGAACGATTTACATCAAAAGAAATTTTTCCTGTCTCAGTTTCTATAAGTCTCACAAATAATTTTTATAACAAAATAGTGTTCAGAATGTGATTCTGGACTCGATAAAAAACGAAAATAAATTTTTGAAGAAAAATTAAATTTAATCGTTTTTCGGCGTTTCCAGCAGTTGTCCGAACGATTTACATCAAAAGAAATTTTTCTTGTCTCAGTTTCTGTAAGTCTCACAAATAATTTTTATAACAAAATAGTGTTCAGAATGTGATTCTGGACTCGATAAAAAACGAAAATAAATTTTTGAAGAAAAATGAAATTTAATCGTTTTTCGGCGTTTCCAGCAGTTGTCCGAACGATTTACACCAAAAGAAATTTTGCTTGTCTCAGTTTCTGTAAGTCTCACAAATAATTTTTATAACAAAATAGTGTTCAGAATGTGATTCTGGACTCAAAAAAAAACGAAAATAAATTTTTGAAGAAAAATTAAATTTAATCGTTTTTCGGCGTTTCCAGCAGTTGTCCGAACGATTTACATCAAAAGAAATTTTGCTTGTCTCAGTTTCAGTAAGTCTCACAAATAATTTTTATAACAAAATAGTGTTCAGAATGTGATTCTGGACTCGAAAAAAAACGAAAAAAAATTTTGAAGAAAAATTAAATTTAATCGTTTTTCGGCGTTTCCAGCAGTTGTCCGAACGATTTACATCAAAAGAAATTTTGCTTGTCTCAGTTTCTGTAAGTCTCACAAATAATTTTTATAACAAAATAGTGTTTAGAATGTGATTCTGGACTCGAAAAAAAACGAAAATAAATTTTTGAAGAAAAATTAAATTTAATCGTTTTTCGGCGTTTCCAGCAGTTGTCCGAACGATTTACATCAAAAGAAATTTTTCTTGTCTCAGTTTCTGTAAGTCTCACAAATAATTTTTATTACAAAATAGTGTTCAGAATGTGATTCTGGACTCGATAAAAAACGAAAATAAATTTTTGAAGAAAAATGAAATTTAATCGTTTTTCGGCGTTTCCAGCAGTTGTCCGAACGATTTACACTAAAAGAAATTTTGCTTGTCTCAGTTTCTGTAAGTCTCACAAATAATTTTTATAACAAAATAGTGTTCAGAATGTGATTCTGGACTCAAAAAAAAACGAAAATAAATTTTTGAAGAAAAATTAATTTAATCGTTTTTCGGCGTTTCCAGCAGTTGTCCGAACGATTTACATCAAAAGAAATTTTTCTTGTCTCAGTTTCTGTAAGTCTCACAAATAATTTTTATAACAAAATAGTGTTCAGAATGTGATTCTGGACTCGATAAAAAACGAAAATAAATTTTTGAAGAAAAATGAAATTTAATCGTTTTTCGGCGTTTCCAGCAGTTGTCCGAACGATTTACACCAAAAGAAATTTTGCTTGTCTCAGTTTCTGTAAGTCTCACAAATAATTTTTATAACAAAATAGTGTTCACAATGTGATTCTGGACTCGATAAAAAACAAAAATAAATTTTTGAAGAAAAATGAAATTTAATCGTTTTTCGGCGTTTCCAGCAGTTGTCCGAACGATTTACACCAAAAGAAATTTTGCTTGTCTCGGTTTCTGTAAGTCTCACAAATAATTTTTATAACAAAATAGTGTTCAGAATGTGATTCTGGACTCAAAAAAAAACGAAAATAAATTTTTGAAGAAAAATGAAATTTAATCGTTTTTCGGCGTTTCCAGCAGTTGTCCGAACGATTTACACCAAAAGAAATTTTGCTTGTCTCAGTTTCTGTAAGTCTCACAAATAATTTTTATAACAAAATAGTGTTCAGAATGTGATTCTGGACTCAAAAAAAAACGAAAATAAGTTTTTGAAGAAAAATTAAATTTAATCGTTTTTCGGCGTTTCCAGCAGTTGTCCGAACAATTTACATCAAAAGAAATTTTGCTTGTCTCAGTTTCTGTAAGTCTCACAAATAATTTTTATAACAAAATAGTGTTCAGAATGTGATTCTGGACTCGAAAAAAAACGAAAATAAATTTTTAAGAAAAATTAAATTTAATGGTTTTTCGGCGTTTCCAGCAGTTGTCCGAACGTTTTACATCAAAAGAAATTTTTCCTGTCTCAGTTTCTGTAAGTCTCACAAATAATTTTTATAACAAAATAGTGTTCAGAATGTGATTCTGGACTCGATAAAAAACAAAAATAAATTTTTGAAGAAAAATGAAATTTAATCGTTTTTCGGCGTTTCCAGCAGTTGTCCGAACGATTTACACCAAAAGAAATTTTGCTTGTCTCAGTTTCTATAAGTCTCACAAATAATTTTTATAACAAAATAGTGTTCAGAATGTGATTCTGGACTCAAAAAAAAACGAAAATAAATTTTTGAAGAAAAATGAAATTTAATCGTTTTTCGGCGTTTCCAGCAGTTGTCCAAACGATTTACACCAAAAGAAATTTTGCTTGTCTCAGTTTCTGTAAGTCTCACAAATAATTTTTATAACAAAATAGTGTTCAGAATGTGATTCTGGACTCAAAAAAAAACGAAAATAAATTTTTGAAGAAAAATTAAATTTAATCGTTTTTCGGCGTTTCCAGCAGTTGTCCGAACGATTTACATCAAAAGAAATTTTGCTTGTCTCAGTTTCTGTAAGTCTCACAAATAATTTTTATAACAAAATAGTGTTTAGAATGTGATTCTGGACTCGAAAAAAAACGAAAATAAATTTTTGAAGAAAAATGAAATTTAATCGTTTTTCGGCGTTTCCAGCAGTTGTCCGAACGATTTACACCAAAAGAAATTTTGCTTGTCTCAGTTTCTGTAAGTCTCACAAATAATTTTTATAACAAAATAGTGTTCAGAATGTGATTCTGGACTAAAAAAAAACGAAAATAAATTTTTGAAGAAAAATGAAATTTAATCGTTTTTTGGCGTTTCCAGCAGTTGTCCAAACGATTTACACCAAAAGAAATGTTGCTTGTCTCAGTTTCTGTAAGTCTCACAAATAATTTTTATAACAAAATAGTGTTCAGAATGTGATTCTGGACTCGATAAAAAACAAAAATAAATTTTTGAAGAAAAATGAAATTTAATCGTTTTTCGGCGTTTCCAGCAGTGTTCCGAACGATTTACACCAAATGAAATTTTGCTTGTCTCAGTTTCTGTAAGTCTCACAAATAATTTTTATAACAAAATAGTGTTCAGAATGTGATTCTGGACTCGAAAAAAAACGAAAATAAATTTTTGAAGAAAAATTAAATTTAATCGTTTTTGGCGTTTCCAGCAGTTGTCCGAACGATTTACACCAAAAGAAATTTTGCTTGTCTCAGTTTCTGTAAGTCTCACAAATAATTTTTATAACAAAATAGTGTTCAGAATGTGATTCTGGACTCGATAAAAAACAAAAATAAATTTTTGAAGAAAAATGAAATTTAATCGTTTTTCGGCGTTTCCAGCAGTTGTCCGAACGATTTACACCAAATGAAATTTTGCTTGTCTCAGTTTCTGTAAGTCTCACAAATAATTTTTATAACAAAATAGTGTTCAGAATGTGATTCTGGACTCGAAAAAAAACGAAAATAAATTTTTGAAGAAAAATTAAATTTAATCGTTTTTCGGCGTTTCCAGCAGTTGTCCGAACGATTTACACCAAAAGAAATTTTGCTTGTCTCAGTTTCTGTAAGTCTCACAAATAATTTTTATAACAAAATAGTGTTCAGAATGTGATTCTGGACTCAAAAAAAAACGAAAATAAATTTTTGAAGAAAAATGAAATTTAATCGTTTTTCGGCGATTCCAGCAGTTGTCCGAACGATTTACACCAAAAGAAATTTTGCTTGTCTCAGTTTCTGTAAGTCTCACAAATAATTTTTATAACAAAATAGTGTTCAGAATGTGATTCTGGACTCAAAAAAAAACGAAAATAAATTTTTGAAGAAAAATTAAATTTAATCGTTTTTCGGCGTTTCCAGCAGTTGTCCGAACAATTTACATCAAAAGAAATTTTGCTTGTCTCAGTTTCTGTAAGTCTCATAAATAATTTTTATAACAAAATAGTGTTCAGAATGTGATTCTGGACTCGAAAAAAAACGAAAATAAATTTTTGAAGAAAAATGAAATTTAATCGTTTTTCGGCGTTTCCAGCAGTTGTCCGAACGATTTACACCAAAAGAAATTTTGCTTATCTCAGTTTCTGTAAGTCTCACAAATAATTTTTATAACAAAATAGTGTTCAGAATGTGATTCTGGACTCAAAAAAAAACGAAAATAAATTTTTGAAGAAAAATTAAATTTAATCGTTTTTCGGCGTTTCCAGCAGTTGTCCGAACGATTTACATCAAAAGAAATTTTTCTTGTCTCAGTTTCTGTAAGTCTCACAAATAATTTTTATAACAAAATAGTGTTCAGAATGTGATTCTGGACTCGATAAAAAACGAAAATAAATTTTTGAAGAAAAATGAAATTTAATCGTTTTTCGGCGTTTCCAGCAGTTGTCCGAACGATTTACACCAAAAGAAATTTTGCTTGTCTCAGTTTCTGTAAGTCTGACAAATAATTTTTATAACAAAATAGTGTTTAGAATGTGATTCTGGACTCAAAAAAAAACGAAAATAAATTTTTGAAGAAAAATGAAATTTAATCGTTTTTCGGCGTTTCCAGCAGTTGTCCAAACGATTTACACCAAAAGAAATTTTGCTTGTCTCAGTTTCTGTAAGTCTCACAAATAATTTTTATAACAAAATAGTGTTCAGAATGTGATTCTGGACTCAAAAAAAAAACGAAAATAAATTTTTGAAGAAAAATTAAATTTAATCGTTTTTCGGCGTTTCCAGCAGTTGTCCGAACGATTTACATCAAAAGAAATTTTGCTTGTCTCAGTTTCTGTTAGTCTCACAAATAATTTTTATAACGAAATAGTGTTCAGAATGTGATTCTGGACTCGAAAAAAAACGAAAATAAATTTTTGAAGAAAAATTAAATTTAATCGTTTTTCGGCGTTTCCAGCAGTTGTCCGAACGATTTACATCAAAAGATATTTTGCTTGTCTCAGTTTCTGTAAGTCTCACAAATAATTTTTATAACAAAATAGTGTTTAGAATGTGATTCTGGACTCGAAAAAAAACGAAAATAAATTTTTGAAGAAAAATTAAATTTAATCGTTTTTCGGCGTTTCCAGCAGTTGTCCCAACGATTTACATCAAAAGAAATTTTTCTTGTCTCAGTTTCTGTAAGTCTCACAAATAATTTTTATAACAAAATAGTGTTCAGAATGTGATTCTGGACTCGATAAAAAACGAAAATAAATTTTTGAAGAAAAATGAAATTTAATCGTTTTTCGGCGTTTCCAGCAGTTGTCCGAACGATTTACACCAAAAGAAATTTTGCTTGTCTCAGTTTCTGTAAGTCTCACAAATAATTTTTATAACAAAATAGTGTTCAGAATGTGATTCTGGACTCAAAAAAAAACGAAAATAAATTTTTGAAGAAAAATGAAATTTAATCGTTTTTCGGCGTTTCCAGCAGTTGTCCAAACGATTTACACCAAAAGAAATTTTGCTTGTCTCAGTTTCTGTAAGTCTCACAAATAATTTTTATAACAAAATAGTGTTCAGAATGTGATTCTGGACTCAAAAAAAAACGAAAATAAATTTTTGAAGAAAAATTAAATTTAATCGTTTTTCGGCGTTTCCAGCAGTTGTCCGAACGATTTACATCAAAAGAAATTTTGCTTGTCTCAGTTTCTGTAAGTCTCACAAATAATTTTTATAACAAAATAGTGTTCAGAATGTGATTCTGGACTCGAAAAAAAACGAAAATAAATTTTTGAAGAAAAATGAAATTTAATCGTTTTTCGGCGTTTCCAGCAGTTGTCCGAACGATTTACACCAAAAGAAATTTTGCTTGTCTCAGTTTCTGTAAGTCTCACAAATAATTTTTATAACAAAATAGTGTTCAGAATGTGATTCTGGACTCAAAAAAAAACGAAAATAAATTTTTGAAGAAAAATTAAATTTAATCGTTTTTCGGCGTTTCCAGCAGTTGTCCGAACGATTTACATCAAAAGAAATTTTTCTTGTCTCAGTTTCTGTAAGTCTCACAAATAATTTTTATAACAAAATAGTGTTCAGAATGTGATTCTGGACTCGATAAAAAACGAAAATAAATTTTTGAAGAAAAATGAAATTTAATCGTTTTTCAGCGTTTCCAGCAGTTGTCCGAACGATTTACACCAAAAGAAATTTTGCTTGTCTCAGTTTCTGTAAGTCTCACAAATAATTTTTATAACAAAATAGTGTTTAGAATGTGATTCTGGACTCAAAAAAAAACGAAAATAAATTTTTGAAGAAAAATGAAATTTAATCGTTTTTCGGCGTTTCCAGCAGTTGTCCAAACGATTTACACCAAAAGAAATTTTGCTTGTCTCAGTTTCTGTAAGTCTCACAAATAATTTTTATAACAAAATAGTGTTCAGAATGTGATTCTGGACTCAAAAAAAAAACGAAAATAAATTTTTGAAGAAAAATTAAATTTAATCGTTTTTCGGCGTTTCCAGCAGTTGTCCGAACGATTTACATCAAAAGAAATTTTGCTTGTCTCAGTTTCTGTAAGTCTCACAAATAATTTTTATAACAAAATAGTGTTCAGAATGTGATTCTGGACTCGAAAAAAAACGAAAATAAATTTTTGAAGAAAAATGAAATTTAATCGTTTTTCGGCGTTTCCAGCAGTTGTCCGAACGATTTACACCAAAAGAAATTTTGCTTGTCTCAGTTTCTGTAAGTCTCACAAATAATTTTTATAACAAAATAGTGTTCAGAATGTGATTCTGGACTCAAAAAAAAACGAAAATAAATTTTTGAAGAAAAATTAAATTTAATCGTTTTTCGGCGTTTCCAGCAGTTGTCCGAACGATTTACACCAAAAGAAATTTTTCTTGTCTCAGTTTCTGTAAGTCTCACAAATAATTTTTATAACAAAATAGTGTTCAGAATGTGATTCTGGACTCGATAAAAAACGAAAATAAATTTTTGAAGAAAAATGAAATTTAATCGTTTTTCAGCGTTTCCAGCAGTTGTCCGAACGATTTACACCAAAAGAAATTTTGCTTGTCTCAGTTTCTGTAAGTCTCACAAATAATTTTTATAACAAAATAGTGTTTAGAATGTGATTCTGGACTCAAAAAAAAACGAAAATAAATTTTTGAAGAAAAATGAAATTTAATCGTTTTTCGGCGTTTCCAGCAGTTGTCCAAACGATTTACACCAAAAGAAATTTTGCTTGTCTCAGTTTCTGTAAGTCTCACAAATAATTTTTATAACAAAATAGTGTTCAGAATATGATTCTGGACTCAAAAAAAAAACGAAAATAAATTTTTGAAGAAAAATTAAATTTAATCGTTTTTCGGCGTTTCCAGCAGTTGTCCGAACGATTTACATCAAAAGAAATTTTGCTTGTCTCAGTTTCTGTTAGTCTCACAAATAATTTTTATAACGAAATAGTGTTCAGAATGTGATTCTGGACTCGAAAAAAAACGAAAATAAATTTTTGAAGAAAAATTAAATTTAATCGTTTTTCGGCGTTTCCAGCAGTTGTCCGAACGATTTACATCACAAGAAATTTTGCTTGTCTCAGTTTCTGTAAGTCTCACAAATAATTTTTATAACAAAATAGTGTTTAGAATGTGATTCTGGACTCGAAAAAAAACGAAAATAAATTTTTGAAGAAAAATTAAATTTAATCGTTTTTCGGCGTTTCCAGCAGTTGTCCCAACGATTTACATCAAAAGAAATTTTTCTTGTCTCAGTTTCTGTAAGTCTCACAAATAATTTTTATAACAAAATAGTGTTCAGAATGTGATTCTGGACTCGATAAAAAACGAAAATAAATTTTTGAAGAAAAATGAAATTTAATCGTTTTTCGGCGTTTCCAGCAGTTGTCCGAACGATTTACACCAAAAGAAATTTTGCTTGTCTCAGTTTCTGTAAGTCTCACAAATAATTTTTATAACAAAATAGTGTTCAGAATGTGATTCTGGACTCAAAAAAAAAACGAAAATAAATTTTTGAAGAAAAATGAAATTTAATCGTTTTTCGGCGTTTCCAGCAGTTGTCCAAACGATTTACACCAAAAGAAATTTTGCTTGTCTCAGTTTCTGTAAGTCTCACAAATAATTTTTATAACAAAATAGTGTTCAGAATGTGATTCTGGACTCAAAAAAAAACGAAAATAAATTTTTGAAGAAAAATTAAATTTAATCGTTTTTCGGCGTTTCCAGCAGTTGTCCGAACGATTTACATCAAAAGAAATTTTGCTTGTCTCAGTTTCTGTAAGTCTCACAAATAATTTTTATAATAAAATAGTGTTCAGAATGTGATTCTGGACTCGAAAAAAAACGAAAATAAATTTTTGAAGAAAAATTAAATTTAATCGTTTTTCGGCGTTTCCAGCAGTTGTCTGAACGATTTACATCAAAAGAAATTTTGCTTGTCTCAGTTTCTGTAAGTCTCACAAATAATTTTTATAACAAAATAGTGTTTAGAATGTGATTCTGGACTCGAAAAAAAACGAAAATAAATTTTTGAAGAAAAATTAAATTTAATCGTTTTTCGGCGTTTCCAGCAGTTGTCCCAACGATGTACATCAAAAGAAATTTTTCTTGTCTCAGTTTCTGTAAGTCTCACAAATAATTTTTATAACAAAATAGTGTTCAGAATGTGATTCTGGACTCGATAAAAAACGAAAATAAATTTTTGAAGAAAAATGAAATTTAATCGTTTTTCGGCGTTTCCAGCAGTTGTCCGAACGATTTACACCAAAAGAAATTTTGCTTGTCTCAGTTTCTGTAAGTCTCACAAATAATTTTTATAACAAAATAGTGTTCAGAATGTGATTCTGGACTCAAAAAAAAACGAAAATAAATTTTTGAAGAAAAATGAAATTTAATCGTTTTTCGGCGTTTCCAGCAGTTGTCCAAACGATTTACACCAAAAGAAATTTTGCTTGTCTCAGTTTCTGTAAGTCTCACAAATAATTTTTATAACAAAATAGTGTTCAGAATGTGATTCTGGACTCAAAAAAAAACGAAAATAAATTTTTGAAGAAAAATTAAATTTAATCGTTTTTCGGCGTTTGCAGCAGTTGTCCGAACGATTTTCTTCAAAAGAAATTTTTCTTGTCTCAGTTTCTGTAAGTCTCACAAATAATTTTTATAACAAAATAGTGTTCAGAATGTGATTCTGGACTCGATAAAAAACGAAAATAAATTTTTGAAGAAAAATGAAATTTAATCGTTTTTCGGCGTTTCCAGCAGTTGTCCGAACGATTTACACCAAAAGAAATTTTGCTTGTCTCAGTTTCTGTAAGTCTCACAAATAATTTTTATAACAAAATAGTGTTCAGAATGTGATTCTGGACTCAAAAAAAAACGAAAATAAATTTTTGAAGAAAAATGAAATTTAATCGTTTTTCGGCGTTTCCAGCAGTTGTCCAAACGATTTACAACAAAAGAAATTTTGCTTGTCTCAGTTTCTGTAAGTCTCACAAATAATTTTTATAACAAAATAGTGTTCAGAATGTGATTCTGGACTCAAAAAAAAACGAAAATAAATTTTTGAAGAAAAATTAAATTTAATCGTTTTTCGGCGTTTCCAGCAGTTGTCCGAACGATTTACATCAAAAGAAATTTTGCTTGTCTCAGTTTCTGTAAGTCTCACAAATAATTTTTATAACAAAATAGTGTTCAGAATGTGATTCTGGACTCGAAAAAAAACGAAAATAAATTTTTGAAGAAAAATTAAATTTAATCGTTTTTCGGCGTTTCCAGCAGTTGTCTGAACGATTTACATCAAAAGAAATTTTGCTTGTCTCAGTTTCTGTAAGTCTCACAAATAATTTTTATAACAAAATAGTGTTTAGAATGTGATTCTGGACTCGAAAAAAAACGAAAATAAATTTTTGAAGAAAAATTAAATTTAATCGTTTTTCGGCGTTTCCAGCAGTTGTCCCAACGATGTACATCAAAAGAAATTTTTCTTGTCTCAGTTTCTGTAAGTCTCACAAATAATTTTTATAACAAAATAGTGTTCAGAATGTGATTCTGGACTCGATAAAAAACGAAAATAAATTTTTGAAGAAAAATGAAATTTAATCGTTTTTCGGCGTTTCCAGCAGTTGTCCGAACGATTTACACCAAAAGAAATTTTGCTTGTCTCAGTTTCTGTAAGTCTCACAAATAATTTTTATAACAAAATAGTGTTCAGAATGTGATTCTGGACTCAAAAAAAAACGAAAATAAATTTTTGAAGAAAAATGAAATTTAATCGTTTTTCGGCGTTTCCAGCAGTTGTCCAAACGATTTACACCAAAAGAAATTTTGCTTGTCTCAGTTTCTGTAAGTCTCACAAATAATTTTTATAACAAAATAGTGTTCAGAATGTGATTCTGGACTCAAAAAAAAACGAAAATAAATTTTTGAAGAAAAATTAAATTTAATCGTTTTTCGGCGTTTGCAGCAGTTGTCCGAACGATTTTCTTCAAAAGAAATTTTTCTTGTCTCAGTTTCTGTAAGTCTCACAAATAATTTTTATAACAAAATAGTGTTCAGAATGTGATTCTGGACTCGATAAAAAACGAAAATAAATTTTTGAAGAAAAATGAAATTTAATCGTTTTTCGGCGTTTCCAGCAGTTGTCCGAACGATTTACACCAAAAGAAATTTTGCTTGTCTCAGTTTCTGTAAGTCTCACAAATAATTTTTATAACAAAATAGTGTTCAGAATGTGATTCTGGACTCAAAAAAAAACGAAAATAAATTTTTGAAGAAAAATGAAATTTAATCGTTTTTCGGCGTTTCCAGCAGTTGTCCAAACGATTTACACCAAAAGAAATTTTGCTTGTCTCAGTTTCTGTAAGTCTCACAAATAATTTTTATAACAAAATAGTGTTCAGAATGTGATTCTGGACTCAAAAAAAAACGAAAATAAATTTTTGAAGAAAAATTAAATTTAATCGTTTTTCGGCGTTTCCAGCAGTTGTCCGAACGATTTACATCAAAAGAAATTTTGCTTGTCTCAGTTTCTGTAAGTCTCACAAATAATTTTTATAACAAAATAGTGTTCAGAATGTGATTCTGGACTCGAAAAAAAACGAAAATAAATTTTTGAAGAAAAATTAAATTTAATCGTTTTTCGGCGTTTCCAGCAGTTGTCTGAACGATTTACATCAAAAGAAATTTTGCTTGTCTCAGTTTCTGTAAGTCTCACAAATAATTTTTATAACAAAATAGTGTTTAGAATGTGATTCTGGACTCGAAAAAAAACGAAAATAAATTTTTGAAGAAAAATTAAATTTAATCGTTTTTCGGCGTTTCCAGCAGTTGTCCCAACGATGTACATCAAAAGAAATTTTTCTTGTCTCAGTTTCTGTAAGTCTCACAAATAATTTTTATAACAAAATAGTGTTCAGAATGTGATTCTGGACTCGATAAAAAACGAAAATAAATTTTTGAAGAAAAATGAAATTTAATCGTTTTTCGGCGTTTCCAGCAGTTGTCCGAACGATTTACACCAAAAGAAATTTTGCTTGTCTCAGTTTCTGTAAGTCTCACAAATAATTTTTATAACAAAATAGTGTTCAGAATGTGATTCTGGACTCAAAAAAAAACGAAAATAAATTTTTGAAGAAAAATGAAATTTAATCGTTTTTCGGCGTTTCCAGCAGTTGTCCAAACGATTTACACCAAAAGAAATTTTGCTTGTCTCAGTTTCTGTAAGTCTCACAAATAATTTTTATAACAAAATAGTGTTCAGAATGTGATTCTGGACTCAAAAAAAAACGAAAATAAATTTTTGAAGAAAAATTAAATTTAATCGTTTTTCGGCGTTTGCAGCAGTTGTCCGAACGATTTTCTTCAAAAGAAATTTTTCTTGTCTCAGTTTCTGTAAGTCTCACAAATAATTTTTATAACAAAATAGTGTTCAGAATGTGATTCTGGACTCGATAAAAAACGAAAATAAATTTTTGAAGAAAAATGAAATTTAATCGTTTTTCGGCGTTTCCAGCAGTTGTCCGAACGATTTACACCAAAAGAAATTTTGCTAGTCTCAGTTTCTGTAAGTCTCACAAATAATTTTTATAACAAAATAGTGTTCAGAATGTGATTCTGGACTCGATAAAAAACGAAAATAAATTTTTGAAGAAAAATGAAATTTAATCGTTTTTCGGCGTTTCCAGCAGTTGTCCGAACGATTTACACCAAAAGAAATTTTGCTTGTCTCAGTTTCTGTAAGTCTCACAAATAATTTTTATAACAAAATAGTGTTCAGAATGTGATTCTGGACTCAAAAAAAAACGAAAATAAATTTTTGAAGAAAAATGAAATTTAATCGTTTTTCGGCGTTTCCAGCAGTTGTCCAAACGATTTACACCAAAAGAAATTTTGCTTGTCTCAGTTTCTGTAAGTCTCACAAATAATTTTTATAACAAAATAGTGTTCAGAATGTGATTCTGGACTCAAAAAAAAACGAAAATAAATTTTTGAAGAAAAATTAAATTTAATCGTTTTTCGGCGTTTCCAGCAGTTGTCCGAACGATTTACATCAAAAGAAATTTTGCTTGTCTCAGTTTCTGTAAGTCTCACAAATAATTTTTATAACAAAATAGTGTTCAGAATGTGATTCTGGACTCGAAAAAAAACGAAAATAAATTTTTGAAGAAAAATTAAATTTAATCGTTTTTCGGCGTTTCCAGCAGTTGTCTGAACGATTTACATCAAAAGAAATTTTGCTTGTCTCAGTTTCTGTAAGTCTCACAAATAATTTTTATAACAAAATAGTGTTTAGAATGTGATTCTGGACTCGAAAAAAAACGAAAATAAATTTTTGAAGAAAAATTAAATTTAATCGTTTTTCGGCGTTTCCAGCAGTTGTCCCAACGATGTACATCAAAAGAAATTTTTCTTGTCTCAGTTTCTGTAAGTCTCACAAATAATTTTTATAACAAAATAGTGTTCAGAATGTGATTCTGGACTCGATAAAAAACGAAAATAAATTTTTGAAGAAAAATGAAATTTAATCGTTTTTCGGCGTTTCCAGCAGTTGTCCGAACGATTTACACCAAAAGAAATTTTGCTTGTCTCAGTTTCTGTAAGTCTCACAAATAATTTTTATAACAAAATAGTGTTCAGAATGTGATTCTGGACTCAAAAAAAAACGAAAATAAATTTTTGAAGAAAAATGAAATTTAATCGTTTTTCGGCGTTTCCAGCAGTTGTCCAAACGATTTACACCAAAAGAAATTTTGCTTGTCTCAGTTTCTGTAAGTCTCACAAATAATTTTTATAACAAAATAGTGTTCAGAATGTGATTCTGGACTCAAAAAAAAACGAAAATAAATTTTTGAAGAAAAATTAAATTTAATCGTTTTTCGGCGTTTGCAGCAGTTGTCCGAACGATTTTCTTCAAAAGAAATTTTTCTTGTCTCAGTTTCTGTAAGTCTCACAAATAATTTTTATAACAAAATAGTGTTCAGAATGTGATTCTGGACTCGATAAAAAACGAAAATAAATTTTTGAAGAAAAATGAAATTTAATCGTTTTTCGGCGTTTCCAGCAGTTGTCCGAACGATTTACACCAAAAGAAATTTTGCTTGTCTCAGTTTCTGTAAGTCTCACAAATAATTTTTATAACAAAATAGTGTTCAGAATGTGATTCTGGACTCAAAAAAAACGAAAATAAATTTTTGAAGAAAAATGAAATTTAATCGTTTTTCGGCGTTTCCAGCAGTTGTCCAAACGATTTACACCAAAAGAAATTTTGCTTGTCTCAGTTTCTGTAAGTCTCACAAATAATTTTTATAACAAAATAGTGTTCAGAATGTGATTCTGGACTCAAAAAAAAACGAAAATAAATTTTTGAAGAAAAATTAAATTTAATCGTTTTTCGGCGTTTCCAGCAGTTGTCCGAACGATTTACATCAAAAGAAATTTTGCTTGTCTCAGTTTCTGTAAGTCTCACAAATAATTTTTATAACAAAATAGTGTTCAGAATGTGATTCTGGACTCGAAAAAAAACGAAAATAAATTTTTGAAGAAAAATTAAATTTAATCGTTTTTCGGCGTTTCCAGCAGTTGTCTGAACGATTTACATCAAAAGAAATTTTGCTTGTCTCAGTTTCTGTAAGTCTCACAAATAATTTTTATAACAAAATAGTGTTTAGAATGTGATTCTGGACTCGAAAAAAAACGAAAATAAATTTTTGAAGAAAAATTAAATTTAATCGTTTTTCGGCGTTTCCAGCAGTTGTCCCAACGATGTACATCAAAAGAAATTTTTCTTGTCTCAGTTTCTGTAAGTCTCACAAATAATTTTTATAACAAAATAGTGTTCAGAATGTGATTCTGGACTCGATAAAAAACGAAAATAAATTTTTGAAGAAAAATGAAATTTAATCGTTTTTCGGCGTTTCCAGCTGTTGTCCGAACGATTTACACCAAAAGAAATTTTGCTTGTCTCAGTTTCTGTAAGTCTCACAAATAATTTTTATAACAAAATAGTGTTCAGAATGTGATTCTGGACTCAAAAAAAAACGAAAATAAATTTTTGAAGAAAAATGAAATTTAATCGTTTTTCGGCGTTTCCAGCAGTTGTCCAAACGATTTACACCAAAAGAAATTTTGCTTGTCTCAGTTTCTGTAAGTCTCACAAATAATTTTTATAACAAAATAGTGTTCAGAATGTGATTCTGGACTCAAAAAAAAACGAAAATAAATTTTTGAAGAAAAATTAAATTTAATCGTTTTTCGGCGTTTGCAGCAGTTGTCCGAACGATTTACATCAAAAGAAATTTTTCTTGTCTCAGTTTCTGTAAGTCTCACAAATAATTTTTATAACAAAATAGTGTACAGAATGTGATTCTGGACTCGATAAAAAACGAAAATAAATTTTTGAAGAAAAATTAAATTTAATCGTTTTTCGGCGTTTCCAGCAGTTGTCCGAACGATTTACATCAAAAGAAATTTTTCTTGTCTCAGTTTCTGTAAGTCTCACAAATAATTTTTATAACAAAATTGTGTTCAGAATGTGATTCTGGACTCGATAAAAAACGAAAATAAATTTTTGAAGAAAAATGAAATTTAATCGTTTTTCGGCGTTTCCAGCAGTTGTCCGAACGATTTACACCAAAAGAAATTTTGCTTGTCTCAGTTTCTGTAAGTCTCACAAATAATTTTTATAACAAAATAGTGTTCAGAATGTGATTCTGGACTCAAAAAAAAACGAAAATAAATTTTTGAAGAAAAATTAAATTTAATCGTTTTTCGGCGTTTCCAGCAGTTGTCCGAACGATTTACATCAAAAGAAATTTTGCTTGTCTCAGTTTCTGTAAGTCTCACAAATAATTTTTATAACAAAATAGTGTTCAGAATGTGATTCTGGACTCGAAAAAAAACGAAAATAAATTTTTGAAGAAAAATTAAATTTAATCGTTTTTCGGCGTTTCCAGCAGTTGTCTGAACGATTTACATCAAAAGAAATTTTGCTTGTCTCAGTTTCTGTAAGTCTCACAAATAATTTTTATAACAAAATAGTGTTTAGAATGTGATTCTGGACTCGAAAAAAAACGAAAATAAATTTTTGAAGAAAAATTAAATTTAATCGTTTTTCGGCGTTTCCAGCAGTTGTCCCAACGATGTACATCAAAAGAAATTTTTCTTGTCTCAGTTTCTGTAAGTCTCACAAATAATTTTTATAACAAAATAGTGTTCAGAATGTGATTCTGGACTCGATAAAAAACGAAAATAAATTTTTGAAGAAAAATGAAATTTAATCGTTTTTCGGCGTTTCCAGCAGTTGTCCGAACGATTTACACCAAAAGAAATTTTGCTTGTCTCAGTTTCTGTAAGTCTCACAAATAATTTTTATAACAAAATAGTGTTCAGAATGTGATTCTGGACTCAAAAAAAAACGAAAATAAATTTTTGAAGAAAAATGAAATTTAATCGTTTTTCGGCGTTTCCAGCAGTTGTCCAAACGATTTACACCAAAAGAAATTTTGCTTGTCTCAGTTTCTGTAAGTCTCACAAATAATTTTTATAACAAAATAGTGTTCAGAATGTGATTCTGGACTCAAAAAAAAACGAAAATAAATTTTTGAAGAAAAATTAAATTTAATCGTTTTTCGGCGTTTGCAGCAGTTGTCCGAACGATTTTCTTCAAAAGAAATTTTTCTTGTCTCAGTTTCTGTAAGTCTCACAAATAATTTTTATAACAAAATAGTGTTCAGAATGTGATTCTGGACTCGATAAAAAACGAAAATAAATTTTTGAAGAAAAATGAAATTTAATCGTTTTTCGGCGTTTCCAGCAGTTGTCCGAACGATTTACACCAAAAGAAATTTTGCTAGTCTCAGTTTCTGTAAGTCTCACAAATAATTTTTATAACAAAATAGTGTTCAGAATGTGATTCTGGACTCGATAAAAAACGAAAATAAATTTTTGAAGAAAAATGAAATTTAATCGTTTTTCGGCGTTTCCAGCAGTTGTCCGAACGATTTACACCAAAAGAAATTTTGCTTGTCTCAGTTTCTGTAAGTCTCACAAATAATTTTTATAACAAAATAGTGTTCAGAATGTGATTCTGGACTCAAAAAAAAACGAAAATAAATTTTTGAAGAAAAATGAAATTTAATCGTTTTTCGGCGTTTCCAGCAGTTGTCCAAACGATTTACACCAAAAGAAATTTTGCTTGTCTCAGTTTCTGTAAGTCTCACAAATAATTTTTATAACAAAATAGTGTTCAGAATGTGATTCTGGACTCAAAAAAAAACGAAAATAAATTTTTGAAGAAAAATTAAATTTAATCGTTTTTCGGCGTTTCCAGCAGTTGTCCGAACGATTTACATCAAAAGAAATTTTGCTTGTCTCAGTTTCTGTAAGTCTCACAAATAATTTTTATAACAAAATAGTGTTCAGAATGTGATTCTGGACTCGAAAAAAAACGAAAATAAATTTTTGAAGAAAAATTAAATTTAATCGTTTTTCGGCGTTTCCAGCAGTTGTCTGAACGATTTACATCAAAAGAAATTTTGCTTGTCTCAGTTTCTGTAAGTCTCACAAATAATTTTTATAACAAAATAGTGTTTAGAATGTGATTCTGGACTCGAAAAAAAACGAAAATAAATTTTTGAAGAAAAATTAAATTTAATCGTTTTTCGGCGTTTCCAGCAGTTGTCCCAACGATGTACATCAAAAGAAATTTTTCTTGTCTCAGTTTCTGTAAGTCTCACAAATAATTTTTATAACAAAATAGTGTTCAGAATGTGATTCTGGACTCGATAAAAAACGAAAATAAATTTTTGAAGAAAAATGAAATTTAATCGTTTTTCGGCGTTTCCAGCAGTTGTCCGAACGATTTACACCAAAAGAAATTTTGCTTGTCTCAGTTTCTGTAAGTCTCACAAATAATTTTTATAACAAAATAGTGTTCAGAATGTGATTCTGGACTCAAAAAAAAACGAAAATAAATTTTTGAAGAAAAATGAAATTTAATCGTTTTTCGGCGTTTCCAGCAGTTGTCCAAACGATTTACACCAAAAGAAATTTTGCTTGTCTCAGTTTCTGTAAGTCTCACAAATAATTTTTATAACAAAATAGTGTTCAGAATGTGATTCTGGACTCAAAAAAAAACGAAAATAAATTTTTGAAGAAAAATTAAATTTAATCGTTTTTCGGCGTTTGCAGCAGTTGTCCGAACGATTTTCTTCAAAAGAAATTTTTCTTGTCTCAGTTTCTGTAAGTCTCACAAATAATTTTTATAACAAAATAGTGTTCAGAATGTGATTCTGGACTCGATAAAAAACGAAAATAAATTTTTGAAGAAAAATGAAATTTAATCGTTTTTCGGCGTTTCCAGCAGTTGTCCGAACGATTTACACCAAAAGAAATTTTGCTTGTCTCAGTTTCTGTAAGTCTCACAAATAATTTTTATAACAAAATAGTGTTCAGAATGTGATTCTGGACTCAAAAAAAAACGAAAATAAATTTTTGAAGAAAAATGAAATTTAATCGTTTTTCGGCGTTTCCAGCAGTTGTCCAAACGATTTACACCAAAAGAAATTTTGCTTGTCTCAGTTTCTGTAAGTCTCACAAATAATTTTTATAACAAAATAGTGTTCAGAATGTGATTCTGGACTCAAAAAAAAACGAAAATAAATTTTTGAAGAAAAATTAAATTTAATCGTTTTTCGGCGTTTCCAGCAGTTGTCCGAACGATTTACATCAAAAGAAATTTTGCTTGTCTCAGTTTCTGTAAGTCTCACAAATAATTTTTATAACAAAATAGTGTTCAGAATGTGATTCTGGACTCGAAAAAAAACGAAAATAAATTTTTGAAGAAAAATTAAATTTAATCGTTTTTCGGCGTTTCCAGCAGTTGTCTGAACGATTTACATCAAAAGAAATTTTGCTTGTCTCAGTTTCTGTAAGTCTCACAAATAATTTTTATAACAAAATAGTGTTTAGAATGTGATTCTGGACTCGAAAAAAAACGAAAATAAATTTTTGAAGAAAAATTAAATTTAATCGTTTTTCGGCGTTTCCAGCAGTTGTCCCAACGATGTACATCAAAAGAAATTTTTCTTGTCTCAGTTTCTGTAAGTCTCACAAATAATTTTTATAACAAAATAGTGTTCAGAATGTGATTCTGGACTCGATAAAAAACGAAAATAAATTTTTGAAGAAAAATGAAATTTAATCGTTTTTCGGCGTTTCCAGCTGTTGTCCGAACGATTTACACCAAAAGAAATTTTGCTTGTCTCAGTTTCTGTAAGTCTCACAAATAATTTTTATAACAAAATAGTGTTCAGAATGTGATTCTGGACTCAAAAAAAAACGAAAATAAATTTTTGAAGAAAAATGAAATTTAATCGTTTTTCGGCGTTTCCAGCAGTTGTCCAAACGATTTACACCAAAAGAAATTTTGCTTGTCTCAGTTTCTGTAAGTCTCACAAATAATTTTTATAACAAAATAGTGTTCAGAATGTGATTCTGGACTCAAAAAAAAACGAAAATAAATTTTTGAAGAAAAATTAAATTTAATCGTTTTTCGGCGTTTGTAGCAGTTGTCCGAACGATTTACATCAAAAGAAATTTTTCTTGTCTCAGTTTCTGTAAGTCTCACAAATAATTTTTATAACAAAATAGTGTTCAGAATGTGATTCTGGACTCGATAAAAAACGAAAATAAATTTTTGAAGAAAAATGAAATTTAATCGTTTTTCGGCGTTTCCAGCAGTTGTCCGAACGATTTACACCAAAAGAAATTTTGCTTGTCTCAGTTTCTGTAAGTCTCACAAATAATTTTTATAACAAAATAGTGTTCAGAATGTGATTCTGGACTCAAAAAAAACGAAAATAAATTTTTGAAGAAAAATTAAATTTAATCGTTTTTCGGCGTTTCCAGCAGTTGTCCGAACGATTTACATCAAAAGAAATTTTGCTTGTCTCAGTTTCTGTAAGTCTCACAAATAATTTTTATAACAAAATAGTGTTTAGAATGTGATTCTGGACTCGAAAAAAAACGAAAATAAATTTTTGAAGAAAAATTAAATTTAATCGTTTTTCGGCGTTTCCAGCAGTTGTCCGAACGATTTTCTTCAAAAGAAATTTTTCTTGTCTCAGTTTCTGTAAGTCTCACAAATAATTTTTATAACAAAATAGTGTTCAGAATGTGATTCTGGACTCGATAAAAAACGAAAATAAATTTTTGAAGAAAAATGAAATTTAATCGTTTTTCGGCGTTTCCAGCAGTTGTCCGAACGATTTACATCAAAAGAAATTTTTCCTGTCTCAGTTTCTGTAAGTCTCACAAATAATTTTTATAACAAAATAGTGTACAGAATGTGATTCTGGACTCGATAAAAAACGAAAATAAATTTTTGAAGAAAAATTAAATTTAATCGTTTTTCGGCGTTTCCAGCAGTTGTCCGAACGATTTACATCAAAAGAAATTTTTCTTGTCTCAGTTTCTGTAAGTCTCACAAATAATTTTTATAACAAAATTGTGTTCAGAATGTGATTCTGGACTCGATAAAAAACGAAAATAAATTTTTGAAGAAAAATGAAATTTAATCGTTTTTCGGCGTTTCCAGCAGTTGTCCGAACGATTTACACCAAAAGAAATTTTGCTTGTCTCAGTTTCTGTAAGTCTCACAAATAATTTTTATAACAAAATAGTGTTCAGAATGTGATTCTGGACTCAAAAAAAAACGAAAATAAATTTTTGAAGAAAAATTAAATTTAATCGTTTTTCGGCGTTTCCAGCAGTTGTCCGAACGATTAACACCAAAAGAAATTTTTCTTGTCTCAGTTTCTGTAAGTCTCACAAATAATTTTTATAACAAAATAGTGTTCAGACTGTGATTCTGGACTCGATAAAAAACGAAAATAAATTTTTGAAGAAAAATGAAATTTAATCGTTTTTCGGCGTTTCCAGCAGTTGTCCGAACAATTTACACCAAAAGAAATTTTGCTTGTCTCAGTTTCTGTAAGTCTCACAAATAATTTTTATAACAAAATAGTGTTCAGAATGTGATTCTGGACTCAAAAAAAAACGAAAATAAATTTTTAAAGAAAAATTAAATTTAATCGTTTTTCGGCGTTTCCAGCAGTTGTCCGAACGATTTACATCAAAAGAAATTTTTCTTGTCTTAGTTTCTGTAAGTCTCACAAATAATTTTTATAACAAAATAGTGTTCAGAATGTGATTCTGGACTCGATAAAAAACGAAAATAAATTTTTGAAGAAAAATGAAATTTAATCGTTTTTCGGCGTTTCCAGCAGTTGTCCGAACGATTTACACCAAAAGAAATTTTGCTTGTCTCAGTTTCTGTAAGTCTCACAAATAATTTTTATAACAAAATAGTGTTCAGAATGTGATTCTGGACTCAAAAAAAAACGAAAATAAATTTTTGAAGAAAAATGAAATTTAATCGTTTTCGGCGTTTCCAGCAGTTGTCCGAACGATTTACACCAAAAGAAATTTTGCTTGTCTCAGTTTCTGTAAGTCTCACAAATAATTTTTATAACAAAATAGTGTTCAGAATGTGATTCTGGACTCAAAAAAAACGAAAATAAATTTTTGAAGAAAAATTAAATTTAATCGTTTTTCGGCGTTTCCAGCAGTTGTCCGAACGATTTACATCAAAAGAAATTTTGCTTGTCTCAGTTTCTGTAAGTCTCACAAATAATTTTTATAACAAAATAGTGTTCAGAATGTGATTCTGGACTCGAAAAAAAACGAAAATAAATTTTTGAAGAAAAATTAAATTTAATCGTTTTTCGGCGTTTCCAGCAGTTGTCCGAACGATTTACATCAAAAGAAATTTTTCCTGTCTCAGTATCTGTAAGTCTCACAAATAATTTTTATAACAAAATAGTGTTCAGAATGTGATTCTGGACTCGATAAAAAACAAAAATAAATTTTTGAAGAAAAATGAAATTTAATCGTTTTTCGGCGTTTCCAGCAGTTGTCCGAACGATTTACACCAAAAGAAATTTTGCTTGTCTCAGTTTCTGTAAGTCTCACAAATAATTTTTATAACAAAATAGTGTTCAGAATGTGATTCTGGACTCAAAAAAAACGAAAATAAATTTTTGAAGAAAAATTAAATTTAATCGTTTTTCGGCGTTTCCAGCAGTTGTCCGAACGATTTACATCAAAAGAAATTTTTCTTGTCTCAGTTTCTGTAAGTCTCACAAATAATTTTTATAACAAAATAGTGTTCAGAATGTGATTCTGGACTCGATAAAAAACGAAAATAAATTTTTGAAGAAAAATGAAATTTAATCGTTTTTCGGCGTTTCCAGCAGTTGTCCGAACGATTTACACCAAAAGAAATTTTGCTTGTCTCAGTTTCTGTAAGTCTCACAAATAATTTTTATAACAAAATAGTGTTCAGAATGTGATTCTGGACTCAAAAAAAAACGAAAATAAATTTTTGAAGAAAAATGAAATTTAATCGTTTTTCGGCGTTTCCAGCAGTTGTCCGAACGATTTACAACAAAAGAAATTTTGCTTGTCTCAGTTTCTGTAAGTCTCACAAATAATTTTTATAACAAAATAGTGTTCAGAATGTGATTCTGGACTCAAAAAAAAACGAAAATAAATTTTTGAAGAAAAATTAAATTTAATCGTTTTCGGCGTTTCCAGCAGTTTTCCGAACGATTTACATCAAAAGAAATTTTTCTTGTCTCAGTTTCTGTAAGTCTCACAAATAATTTTTATAACAAAATAGTGTTCAGAATGTGATTCTGGACTCGATAAAAAACGAAAATAAATTTTTGAAGAAAAATGAAATTTAATCGTTT
The DNA here is from genome assembly GCA_910593695.2 of Ocypus olens. Classification (NCBI taxonomy): domain Eukaryota; kingdom Metazoa; phylum Arthropoda; class Insecta; order Coleoptera; family Staphylinidae; genus Ocypus; species Ocypus olens. The sequence continues at coordinate 37,274,020 of OU343047.1, forward strand.
TTCGGCGTTTCCAGCAGTTGTCCGAACGATTTACACCAAAAGAAATTTTGCTTGTCTCAGTTTCTGTAAGTCTCACAAATAATTTTTATAACAAAATAGTGTTCAGAATGTGATTCTGGACTCAAAAAAAAACGAAAATAAATTTTTGAAGAAAAATTAAATTTAATCGTTTTTCGGCGTTTCCAGCAGTTGTCCGAACGATTTACATCCAAAGAAATTTTGCTTGTCTCAGTTTCTGTAAGTCTCACAAATAATTTTTATAACAAAATTGTGTTTAGAATGTGATTCTGGCCTCGAAAAAAAACGAAAATAAATTTTTGAAGAAAAATTAAATTTAATCGTTTTTCGGCGTTTCCAGCAGTTGTCCGAACGATTTACATCAAAAGAAATTTTGCTTGTCTCAGTTTCTGTTAGTCTCACAAATAATTTTTATAACGAAATAGTGTTCAGAATGTGATTCTGGACTCGAAAAAAAACGAAAATAAATTTTTGAAGAAAAATTAAATTTAATCGTTTTTCGGCGTTTCCAGCAGTTGTCCGAACGATTTACATCAAAAGAAATTTTGCTTGTCTCAGTTTCTGTAAGTCTCACAAATAATTTTTATAACAAAATAGTGTTTAGAATGTGATTCTGGACTCGAAAAAAAACGAAAATAAATTTTTGAAGAAAAATTAAATTTAATCGTTTTTCGGCGTTTCCAGCAATTGTCCCAACGATTTACATCAAAAGAAATTTTTCTTGTCTCAGTTTCTGTAAGTCTCACAAATAATTTTTATAACAAAATAGTGTTCAGAATGTGATTCTGGACTCGATAAAAAACGAAAATAAATTTTTGAAGAAAAATGAAATTTAATCGTTTTTCGGCGTTTCCAGCAGTTGTCCGAACGATTTACACCAAAAGAAATTTTGCTTGTCTCAGTTTCTGTAAGTCTCACAAATAATTTTTATAACAAAATAGTGTTCAGAATGTGATTCTGGACTCAAAAAAAAACGAAAATAAATTTTTGAAGAAAAATGAAATTTAATCGTTTTTCGGCGTTTCCAGCAGTTGTCCAAACGATTTACACCAAAAGAAATTTTGCTTGTCTCAGTTTCTGTAAGTCTCACAAATAATTTTTATAACAAAATAGTGTTCAGAATGTGATTCTGGACTCAAAAAAAAACGAAAATAAATTTTTGAAGAAAAATTAAATTTAATCGTTTTTCGGCGTTTCCAGCAGTTGTCCGAACGATTTACATCAAAAGAAATTTTGCTTGTCTCAGTTTCTGTAAGTCTCACAAATAATTTTTATAACAAAATAGTGTTCAGAATGTGATTCTGGACTCGAAAAAAAACGAAAATAAATTTTTGAAGAAAAATGAAATTTAATCGTTTTTCGGCGTTTCCAGCAGTTGTCCAAACGATTTACACCAAAAGAAATTTTGCTTGTCTCAGTTTCTGTAAGTCTCACAAATAATTTTTATAACAAAATAGTGTTCAGAATGTGATTCTGGACTCAAAAAAAAACGAAAATAAATTTTTGAAGAAAAATTAAATTTAATCGTTTTTCGGAGTTTCCAGCAGTTGTCCGAACGATTCACATCAAAAGAAATTTTGCTTGTCTCAGTTTCTGTAAGTCTTACAAATAATTTTTATAACAAAATAGTATTCTGAATGTGATTCTGGACTGGAAAAAAAACGAAAAAAAATTTTTGAAGAAAAATTACATTTAATCGTTTCTTGGCGTTTTCAGCAGTTGTCCGAACGATTCACATCAAAAGAAATTTTGCTTGTCTCAGTTTCTGTAAGTCTCACAAATAATTTTTATAACAAAATAGTGTTCAGAATGGGATTCAAGACTTGAAAAAATAAAAAAAATAATTTTTGAAGAAAATATAAATTTAATCGTTTTCAGTTTCTGTAAGTCTCACAAATAATTTTTATAACCAAATAGTGTTCAGAATAGGATTCTAGACTCGAAAAAAAACGAAAATAAATTTTTGAAGAAAAATTAAATTTAATCGGTTTTCGGCGTTTCCAGCAGTTGTCCGAACGATTTACATCAAAAGAAATTTTGCTTGTCTCAGTTTCTGTAAGTCTCACAAATGATTTTTATAACAAAATAGTGTTCAGAATGTGATTCTGGACTCGAAAAAAAACGAAAATAAATTTTTGAAGAAAAATTTAATTCAATCATTTTTCGGCGTTTCCAGCAGTTGTCCGAACGACTTACATCAAAAGAGATTTTGCTTGTCTTAGTTTCTGTAAGTCTCACAAATTATTTTTATAACAAAAAAGTGTTCAGAATGTGTTTCTGGGCGCGAAAAAAAAAACGAAAATAAATTTTTGAAGCAAAATTTAAATTTAATCGTTTTTCGGCGTTTCCAGCAGTTGTCCGAACGATTTACATCAAAAGAAATTTTGATTGTTTCAGTTTCTGTAAGTCTCACAAATAATTTTTATAACAAAATAGTGTTCAGAATGGGATTCAAGACTCGAAAGAAAAACGAAAATAAATTTTTGAAGAAAAATTAAATTTAATCGTTTTTCGGCGTTTCCAGCAGTTGTCCGAACGATTTACATCAAAAGAAATTTTGCTTGGCTCAGTTTCTGTAAGTCTCACAAATAATTTTTATAACGAAATTGTGTTCAGAATGTGATTCTGGACTGGAAAAAAAACGAAAAAAATTTTTGAAGAAAAATTACATTTAATCGTTTCTTGGCGTTTTCAGCAGTTGTCCGAACGATTCACATCAAAAGAAATTTTGCTTGTCTCAGTTTCTGTAAGTCTCACAAATAATTTTTATAACAAAATAGTGTTCAGAATGGGATTCAAGACTCGAAAAAAACGAAAATAAATTTTTGAAGCAAAATTTAAATTTAGTCGTTTTTCAGCGTTTCCAGCAGTTGTCCGAACGATTTACATCAAAAGAAATTTTGCTTGTCTCAGTTTCTGTAAGTCTCACAAATATTTTTTATAACAAAATAGTGTTCAGAATGGGATTTAAGACTTGAAAAAATAAAATAATCATTTTTGAAGAAAATATAAATTTAATCGTTTTCAGTTTCTGTAAGTCTCACAAATAATTTTTATGAACAAATAGTGTTCAGAATTTGGTTCTAGAATTAAAAAAAAAACGAAAATAAATTTTTGAAGAAAAATTAAATTTAATCGTTTTTCGGCGTTTCCAGCAGTTGTCCGAACGATTTACTTCAAAAGAAATTTTGCTTGTCTCAGTTTCTGTAAGTCTCACAAATAATTTTTATAACAAAATAGTGTTCAGAATGTGATTCTGGACTCGAAAAAAAACGAAAATAAATTTTTGAAGAAAAATTTAATTTAATCGTTTTTCGGCGTTTCCAGCAGTTGTCCGAACGATTTACATCAAAAGAAATTTTGCTTGTCTTAGTTTCTGTAAGTCTCACAAATAATTTTTATAACAAAAAGTGTTCAGAATGTGATTCTGGACGGGAAAAAAAACGAAAATAAATTTTTGAAGCAAAATTTAAATTTAATCGTTTTTCGGCGTTTCCAGCAGTTGTCCGAACGATTTACTTCAAAAGAAATTTTGCTTGTCTCAGTTTCTGTAAGTCTCACAAATAATTTTTATAATAAAATAGTGTTCAGAATGTGATTCTGGACTCGAAAAAAAACGAAAATAAATTTTTGAAGAAAAATTAAATTTAATCGTTTTTCGACGTTTCCAGCAGTTGTCCGAACGATTCACATCAAAAGAAATTTTGCTTGTCTCAGTTTCTGTAAGTCTTACAAATAATTTTTATAACAAAATAGTGTTCAGAATGTGATTCTGGTCTCGAAAAAAAACGAAAATAAATTTTTGAAGAAAAATTACATTTAATCGTTTTTTGGCGTTTCCAGCAGTTGTCCGAACGATTCACATCAAAAGAAATTTTGCTTGTCTCAGTTTCTGTAAGTCTCACAAATAATTTTTATAACAAAATAGTGTTCAGAATGGGATTCAAGACTCGAAAAAAAACGAAAATACATTTCAAATTGGGTAAAGTAAAACGCTTGTTTTGTTCCATAATTTTATTTTCAGTTAGTTTAACTTTGAAAATGATCCTAACCGATCGAAACACGTGTCAGGCAACTGACAGGTGTACAGGTATACCTGTATATATATATATATATATATATATATATATATATATATATATATATATATTGTAACATTTCATTACATTAAATTAGTTTAACTTAGAAAATGATCCTAACCGATCGAAACACGTGTCAGGCAACTGAAAATAAAATTATGGAACAAAACGAGCGTTTTACTTTACCCAATTTGAAAATATGGTTCCATCAAGAAAGTAGCACAACAAGTATTCAGAAAATACATTTTTGAAGAAAAATTAAATTTAATCGTTTTTCGGCGTTTCCAGCAGTTGTCCGAACGATTTACATCAAAAGAAATTTTGCTTGGCTCAGTTTCTGTAAGTCTCACAAATAATTTTTATAACGAAATAGTGTTCAGAATGTGATTCTGGACTCGAAAAAAAACGAAAATAAATTTTTGAAGAAAAATTACATTTAATCGTTTGTTGGCGTTTCCAGCAGTTGTCCGAACGATTCACATCAAAAGAAATTTTGCTTGTCTCAGTTTCTGTAAGTCTCACAAATAATTTTTATAACGAAATAGTGTTCAGAATGTGATTCTGGACTCGAAAAAAAACGAAAATAAATTTTTGAAGAAAAATTAAATTTAATCGTTTTTCGGCGTTTCCAGCAGTTGTCCGAACGATTTACATCAAAAGAAATTTTGCTTGTCTCAGTTTCTGTAGGTCTCACAAATAATTTTTATAACAAAATAGTGTTCAGAATGGGATTCTAGACTCGAAAAAAACGAAAATAAATTTTTGAAGAAAAATTAATTTTTATCGTTTTTCGGCGTTTCCAGCAGTTGTCCGAACGACTTACATCAAAAGAAATTTTGCTTGTCTCAGTTTCTGTAAGTCTCACAAATAATTTTTATAACAAAATAGTGTTCAGAATGTGATTCTGGACTCGAAAAAAAACGAAAATAAATTTTTGAAGAAAAATTAAATTTAATCGTTTTTCGGCGTTTCCAGCAGTTGTCCGAACGATTTACATCAAAAGAAATTTTGCTTGTCTCAGTTTCTGTAAGTCTCACAAATAATTTTTTTGATGTAAATCGTTCGTACAACTGCTGGAAACGCCGAAAAACGATTAAATTTCATTTTTCTTCAAAAATTTATTTCTGTATTTTTTAAGTCTAGAATCACAATCTAAACACTATTCGTTTATAAATATTATTTTTCTACTTTGGTTTAATAATCGACCTTTTGTTATATCAAAAATAGTTTAATAATGAGATTTTTTATTTTACTGTTTTGCTCATTATTAAACTGTTTGTGGTAACATTTTAGTTGTCGCTATTGGTAGTACTTGTGAGTACTTGGAATATGATAGGTGTCGACATGAAAATGTAAAATTGCCGTGAATGATAATTTAACACTTTAATGAGTTACATACTAAAAATGCGGCAGATCGCAAATTGCCAGGTACATTTTGCGTTAATACACTATGCTGGTAGTTTGTGTTACCATGAAGGTTCACATTCATGTCGTTTGAAATATCTGAGAACGGTTCATTTGAGTAGGAAGTGCTCGTACTTGGCTGTGGTGAGTGATTAGGATTAAGCATATGGGCCACTTCAATTTTTTTTTAGCGATGTCTCGATGTATCCTTCCGCCACTGCAGACGACTTCCACCCACCATGATTCTTAATCGTTATCAAATCTCCTCCTCTGTTGGCCAAATTTGATGCACTCGAACGCCTAAAGCAATGCCCAGTGTATTGTTCGGGATTTTGAAGTTTCAAGTAAGAGGCTTTTATTCTTGGAACCTGGCCAATTTTATTGATACCAATTGGACCTCTTGTGCAACGTCCATTTCGATATGTCAAAAAAAACGTTATGTAGTAACATTATTTGGCCGTAAATCCGCATACTTTTTAACTAAAGCAATCCATTGCTCCTCATTTATAACAAACTTTCTCGGTTGATTTGTTTTCGTTTTAGGAACAGTTACAATAATGATGTTATCTTTAAATTCTATGTCGCCAACAGACATATTTAATAACTCATCCCGTCTACACGCACCTGCGTAGCCCATAATCAGGATAACCTATAAGTCGAAACTCGCATAAATAATTCATTGAAGATTCAGATTTAACCTACCTTTAATGCCAGGTAACAGAGATCATTTGCCTCATGTAAAAACAAATCTATTTCAGAGCCATCTAATATTTTTGACTTTTTAGGCTGGTAACCTTCAGACTGCTTTTTTAAAAATCCTTGCAATCTTGCAAATTTTGATATATCCAAGTTCTTAAAGACACTTAGGCATGCACGCAGCATACTATAGGATGCCCATAGTGTCGAGGATTTCTTCGTTTTACTCATCTCCTCATAATACGCAAGTAATACATTTTCACTAACAACTGCTACACTTTTTTCTTTACACCACGAATTAAATACACTGTATTCTTTTTCATAAATCGCTTTAGACTTACTTGGGAGTAATTTATTAATTGCACCCATAGCAATTTCCCTAATTTCGGGTGGTGTGCCAGGAATATTTGAATTTTGTTGCATTTTAAATAATAATTCACTATTAAAATAAATAATCTACTGTCAACTGATTGAATTGTTTTTCAGTGCTGCCACATATTAAAAGATAAAACTCACTATGTTTAAGTATATATTTTATTTTAGGAATGAATCCTTAACTAAAACCAAAGTAAAAAAAATAGTATATTATACTTGTTTAATAAGAGGCATGGTGGTCACAATATACCCTCTTATTAAACTTGTATAATAATATACTATTGTGAGACTTACAGAAACTAAAAAGGATTAAATTTATATTTTATTCAAAAATTTATTTTTGTATTTTTTCAAGTTTAGAATCCCATTCTGAACACCATTTTGTTATAACATTTATTTGTGAGACTTACAGAAACTGAGACAAGCAAAATTTCTTTTGACGTTAATCGTTTGTACAACTGCTGGAAACGCCGAAAAACGATTAAATTTAATTTTTTTTCAAAAATTTATTTTCGTATTTTTCCAAGTCCAGAATCCCTTTCTGAACACTATTTGGTTATAAAAATTATTTGTGAGATTTACAGAAACTAAGACAAGCAAAATTTCTTTTGATGTAAATCGTTCGTACAACTGCTGGAAACGCCGAAAAACGATTAAATTTAATTTTTCTTCAAAGATTTATTTTTGTTTTTTTTCCAAGTCTAGAAACCCATTCTGAACACTATTTGTTGATAAAATTATTTGTGAGACTTACAGAACTTGAGGCGAGCAAAATTTATTTTGACGTAAATTGTTCGTTCAACTGCTGGAAATGCCGAAAAACCATTACATTTAATTTTTCATCAAAAATTTATTTTGTATTTTTTTCAAGTCTAGAATCCCATTCTAAACACTATTTGTTGATAAAATTATTTGTGAAACTTACAGAACTTGAGGCAAGCAAAATTTCTTTTGACGTAAATCGTTTGTACAACTGTTGGAAATGCCGAAAAATGATTAAATTTAATTTTTCCTCAAAAATTTATTTTTGTATTTTTTTAAGTCAAGAATCCCGTTCTGAACACTATTTGTTCATAAAAATTATTTGTGACACTTACAGAAACTGAGAGAAGCAAAATTTCTTTTGACGTTAATCGCTCGTACCCCTGCTGAAAATGCCAAAAAGCGTTTAAATTTATATTTTCTTCAAAAATTTATTTTGTATTTTTTTCAAGTCTAGAATCCCATTCTGAACACTATTTGTTGATAAATGTGAGACTTACAGAACTTGAGGCAAGCAAAATTTCTTTTGGCGTAAATCGTTCGTACAACTGCTGGAATGCCGAAAAACCATTAAACTTAATTTTTCTTCAAAAATTTATTTTGTATTTTTTTAAGTATAGAATCCCATTCTGAACACTATTTGTTCATAAAAATTATTTGTAACACTTACAGAAACTGAGACAAGCAAAATTTCTTTTGACGTAAATCGTTCGTACAACTGCTGGAAATGCCGAAAAATGATTACCTTGAATTTTTCCTCAAAAATTTATTTTTGTATTTTTTCAAGTCTAGAATCCCATTCTGAACACTTTTTGTTTATAAAAATTATTTGTAACACTTACAGAAACTGAGAAAAGCAAAATTTTTTTGACGTTAATCGTTCGGTACAACTGCTGAAAATGCCTAAAACGATTAAATTTATATTTTCTTCAAAAACTTAGTTTTGTATTTTTTTGGGTCTAGAATCCCTTTCTGAACACCTTTTGTTCATAAAATTTATTTGCGATACTTACAGAAACTGATACAAGCAAAATTTCTTTTGACGTAAATCGTTCGTACAACTGCTGGAAATGCCAAAAAATGATTAAATTTAATTTTTCTTCTAAAATTAATTTTTGTATTTTTTCCAAGTCTAGAATCCCATTCTGAACACTATTTGTTGATAAAATTATTTGTGAGACTTACAGAACTTGAGGCAAGCAAAATTTCTTTTGAAGTAAATCGTTCGTACAACTGTTGGAAATGCCGAAAAATGATTAAATTTCATTTTTCCTCAAAAATTTATTTTTGTATTTTTTTAAGTCTAGAATCCCGTTCTGAACACTATTTGTTCATAAAAATTATTTGTGACACTTACAGAAACTGAGACAAGCAAAATTTCTTCTGACGTTAATCGCTCGTACAACAGCTGAAAATGCCAAAAAACGATTAAATTTATATTTTCTTCAAAAATTTATTTTGGTATTTTTCCAAGTCTAGAATCCCATTCTAAACACCTTTTGTTTATAAAATTTATTTGCGAGCCTTACAGAAACTGATACAAGCAAAATTTCTTTTGGCGTAAATCGTTCGTACTACTGCTGGAAATGCCGAAAAACCATTAAATTTAATTTTTCTTCAAAAATTTATTTTGTGTTTTTTTTAAGTCTAGAATCCTATTCTGAACACTATTTGTTCATAAAAATTATTTGTAACACTTACAGAAACTGAGACAAGAAAAATTTCTTTTGACGTTAATCGTTCGTACAACCAAAGAGGATTATATAAAGAGTGGCAATGTAATGGACTGAATATGAAACCGAGTTTTCGATCCGATGATATATCTGTTTCAATCAATCTTCTCCGTCGCTCAATCCGTGATTGGTGAACTGATTCATTCTCGTGCATAGAGATAACACCCCGCTGATGATTGGCAGTGAAACCATCCCCTCCCGTGGACGTAAGACAAAAATGAAATTAGTCCACCAATAACAGTCGGAGCGACAGACATGAAATTACTATCAATCCTTTCCTCTCTGTTCTTAGTTAGTACCGAATCCGGAAACTAGAGGCTCGGTTCTAAAACTGGATCCAAAATCAGTCCATTACATTGCCACTCTTTATATAATCCTCTTTGGTACAACTGCTGAAAATTCCTAAAAACGATTAAATTTATATTTTTTTCAAAAATTTATTTTGGTATTTTTCCAAGTCTAGAATCCCATTCTGAACACCTTTTGTTCATAAAATTTATTTGCGAGCCTTACAGAAACTGATACAAGCAAAATGTCTTTTGACGTAAATCGTTCGTACAACTGCTGGAAATGCCGAAAAACGATTAAATTTATATTTTCTTCAAAAATTTATTTTTGTATTATTTCAAATCTAGAATCCCATTCTGAACACCATTTGTTCATTTAATTTATTTGCGAGCCTTACAGAAACCGAGACAATCAAAATTTCTTTTGACGTTAATCGTTTGTACAACTGCTGGAAATGCCGAAAAACGATTAAATTAAATTTTTCTTCGAAAATTTATTGTTGTATTTTTTTCAAGTCTAGAATCCCATTCTGAACACTATTTGTTCATAAAAATTATTTGTCAGACTTACAGAAACTAAGACAAGCAAAATTTCTTTTGGCGTAAATCGTTCGTACAACTGCCGGAAATGCCGAAAAACGATTAAAATTAATTTTTTTTTCAAAAATTTATTTTTATATTTTTCAAGTCTAGAATCCCATTCTGAACACCATTTGTTCATAAAAATTATTTGTGACACTTACAGAAACTGAGACAAGCAAAATTTCTTTTGACGTTAATCGTTCGTACAACTGCTGAAAATGCCAAAAAACGATTAAATTTATATTTTCATCAAAAATTTATTTTGGTATTTTTCCAAGTCTAGAATCCCATTCTGAACACCTTTTGTTCATAATTTTTTTTTGCGAGCCTTACAGAAACTGATACAAGCAAAATGTCTTTTGACGTAAATCATTTGCACAACTGCTGGAAATGCCGAAAAACGATTAAATTTATATTTTCTTAAAAAAAATTTTTTTCTTGTTTTTCAAGTCTAGAATCCCATTCTATACACTTTTTGTTCATGAAAATTATTTATGAGACTTACAGGAACCGACACAAGCAAAATTTCTTTTGACGTAAATCGTTCGTACAACTGCTGGAAATGCCGAAAAACGATTAAATTTATATCTTCTTCAAAAATTTATTTTTGTATTTTTTCAAGTCTAGAATCCCATTCTGAACACTATTTGTTCATAAAATTTATTTGTGAGACTTACAGAAACTGAGACAAGCAAAATTTCTTTTGACGTAAATCGTTCGTACAACTGCTGGAAATGCGGAACAACGATTAAATTTAATTTTTCTACTACCCTATATAAAAAGATATTTTTCGTCACCGAATATTCACGTGAAAATTTAATTTCCGTCACTAGTGAGCGAAAATCCCATAACGTTAACTTTCGTCACTTGAGACGAAAATTATCTGCTAATTTTCACCTCCGTCTAGTTGCCTGCTATCACTATATCACGTCATTATTAAAGCACGTCAGTGCAGTTAGAAACTTCATCATGATTTCTGATTCAGAAAGTGACATAGATCTTCCCAATACTCCACCAGAAATAGTAAATCAAGCTGAGAAAACCTACGCTGATTTATTGCCAGAAAAATCGAAAAAGAGGGATGAAGAAATCTTTGCAAAATTCATGGAATGGAAAGTAGATAATCGCGTAAATTCATATTCGGAAACTGTGCTGCTTGCATATTTTGCAAAATTGTCGGAAAATTTGAAGCCATCAACCTTATGGTCTATATATTCTATGTTAAGAACAACATTATCAATAAAAAATGATATCAATAAATATGCCAAGTTACGTTCTTTCGTAAAACGAAAATCGGATGGTTTTAAAAGTAAAAACTCTAAAACTTTTTCGGCCCAAGAAATAAACACGTTCTTAACGAATGCACCTGACTCCAAATATTTAATGACTAAGGTAAGATAATCACGTATTGTTTTAATAAGTACTTAGTGATACAAATGTTTTTGGGTTACCTTAATTTTTGGAATTTCTGGCGCTTGCCATTAATTAAATTTAAAAGATTTGACAGTCAATGATGTAAAGGATTCTGAAACTACACTTCTCGTTCAAATACCTAACACAAAGACAAAAGTAACACGTTCATTTCATATTTCTAGAAACTTTTATGACATTTCTAAAAAATATATGAACCTTCGTCCACCGAAAATGAATCAAATTAATTCAAGATTATTAACTATTAGAATGGAAAGTGTAGTAAGCAAGTTGTCGGAATTAACAAATTTAGTAAACTTCCTAAAGAAATAGCTCAGTATTTAAATTTGCCTCTTCCTGAACAATATGCCGGGCATAGCCTACGTAGAACTTCCGCTACGCTGCTAGTGGATGCAGGAGGTGATCTGCTTTAACTAAAACGGCACGGCGCACAGTGGACGAAACGTTAAATCTAGCTGAACATTTCGGCGAAAATCAACTGTTTAGAAATCCATTTTTTTCTTTAAAAATGAGTAGTACAATATCCAGAGGGCACGCAGGTAAAGCCATAAAACCCTCCGACCCTTTTCCCAGTAGTTATCGGTACCCAAAGTGCACGCTTCGTTTACGTCGTTTAGTTGTGAATTACACGCGCTCCGAACGTGTACGTTTAACATTTTTTTTTACATTTGTGTTTAGTGCAAAATTTAAATTAACGATGGATATATATTCTACTGGTATCTATCTACAACATAGTTTTAATTATTTTTTGTTTAAATTTAGTCAACACATAGATACAATGATTTAAATTTAGTAGAGAATCCTACTGTAATATTTTACAACATTATATTTTAATAAGGTTAAAGTTTATTATATCCGCCGATATCCGCAATGATTTTTTTTTGGTATACATATTAACTAATTAGTTTAATGTACAAGTAATATTACATGCTTGTTTTTGCCCGTTTGCAAGCAGTGATTTTTTTAGGCAGCGTAACCGTTTCCCGGAGAACATTATTCGACATTTGGCGCGCTTACCAAACGCAAGAAGAAAAAATAAAGCAGTTTCTTTCTTTGTGATGGACATTATGAAGATTGATATTGAATCGGACACTGAAAATTTACATTCGTTGAAACAAAAAATAACACATTTTACGTCAAAATTGACAATGAAATGGCAAACTTCTAATAGAGCATTTTCAAGTTTTGAAAATAAATATTCAAAGCGGCTAAACGAAATCGAAGTATTATCTACTGAGAGTTTACCAAATGAACCCCAACCTGGATCTTCTAATGGTAAATCCAGAGGTCCGTATAAATCTTTTACTAAATTGACGGATGTCCCAAAAAAAAACGGAAAATTAAGCCACTGGTGGAAAATTACTCCCAGGAGGAACTAGCATTTGCCACGCGGTTCAGTCTTCGACAATCTGGAAGAATTGTGAATAATTTTATAATTAAAAAAAACATGATGTAATATAATTTTTGTTTTCTAAAATTTTAAGTTTCCAATTTTTTCCAAGTGTTTATATTTCAGTTACTATTTACAAAAATGCTAATGGTGAAATTATCTTCTAGATTTGTTTGAACAATTTTTCGGCTAGAATAAAAATTAAATGGGGGATGCTGGAGGGTAGAAGGGAAGAATTATTTAATATTGAATAACATATATTTATAATAAACTATTTTCTTTGACTACGAACAATTTTAATTAGACTAAGACGCTTTATAGCGAAATGTTCAGCTAGATTCAGCATTTCGACCTGTGTGCGGCGGTTGGAAATCTGGTAACGTTACTGAGGGATATGTTGATGAATCAAGTAACAATAAAAATCAAATACAGACCAAAATTTTACATTCTGTATAAAATACAAAAACACCCACGATGGAGTCCAATTACGGTGCATCTTCCTCTGGAATAACATTAGTTAATAACAGAACCGATGTGGCATCGTCTACTTCAATTCATAAAAAGTTTTGATGTGAAACACCCATCATTTTGAATAATTGTTCACATGTAACTATTAATCAATATTTAAAACATAAGTAATTTAAAAATGATCAATAGTTTTGTAATTTTTAGTTCAAATAAAGTATTTGTTTACATATTTTTTTTAAGTTTGTTGTAGTGCCAAGGTAGTAGAAAAAGTATAGTGTTTAACTCGTCGAACGCATTTTTTTAAGCTCGCGAACATTACCAAACTCGGCTTCGCCTCGTTTGGTAAACTGTTCTCTCGCTTAAAAAAGGTTACTTTCGTCACTCGTTGAACAATATACTATTTTCTTCAAAAATTTATTTTGTATTTTTACAAGTCTATAATCCCATTCTGAACACTATTTGTTGATAAACATTATTTGTGAGACTTACAGAAACTGAGACAGGCAAAATTCCTTTTGACGTAAATCGTTCGTACAACTGCTGGAAATGCCGAAAAATGACTAAATTTAATTTTTCCTCGAAAATTTATTTTGGTATTGTTTCAAGTCCAGAATCCCATTCTGAAAACTATTTATTTATAAAAATTATTTGTGACATTTACAGAAACTGAGATAAGCAAAATTTCTTTTGACGTTAATCGTTCGTAGAACTGCTGAAAATGACAAAAAACGATTAAATTTATATTTTCGCCAAAAAAATTATTTTTGTATTTTTTCAAGTCTGGAGACCATTCTGAACATTATTTGTTCTTCAAAATTATTTGTGGGATTTATAGAAACTAAGACAAGCAAAATTTCGTTTCACGTGGATCGTTCTTACATCGACTGGAAATGCCGAAAAACGATTAAAGTTAATTTAATTTTGTTAATGAACATTATTTGTGAGAATTACAGGAACCGAGACAAGCAAAATTTCTTTTTACGTGGATCGTTCGTACAGCTGCTAAAAAGTGCCGAAAATCGATTAAATTCAATTTAATTTTGTTCATGAAAATTATTTGTTAGACTTACAGGAACCGAGACAAGCAAAATTTCTTGTTACGAAGATCGTTCGTACAACTGCTGGAAATGCCGAAAAACGATTAAATTTAATTTCTCTTCAAAAATTTATTTTTGTTTTTTTTTTCAAGTCTAGAATCCCTTTCTATACACTCTCTGTTCATGAAAATATTTCATGAGACTTACATAAACCGAGACTAGCAAAATTTATTTTTGGTGGATCGTTCTAACATCGGCTGGAAATGCCGAAAATCGATTAGATTTAATTTTTCTTCAAAAATTTATTTTTGTACTTTTCAAGTCTGGAGACCATTCCGAACCCTATTTGTTCTTAAAAATTATTTGTGAATCTTACAGAAACTGAGATAAGCTAAATTTCTTTTTTCGTGGATCGTTCTCACATCGACTGGAAATGCCGAAAAATGATTAAATTTAATTTAATTTTGTTCATGAAAATTATTTGTGAGACTTACAGGAACCGAGAAAAACAACATTTCTTTTTACCTGGATCGTTCGTACAACTGCTGGAAATGCCACAAAATGACTAAATTTAATTTTTCTTCAAAATCCCATTCTATACACTCTTTGTTCATGAACATTTTCCGTGAGACTTACAGAAACTGAGACAAGCAATTTTTTTTTGGTGGATCGTTCTAACATTGGCTGAAAATGCCGAAAAACGATTAAATTTAATTTTTTTCCAAATTTTTTTTTCTCAAGTCTGGAGACCATTCTGAACACTATTTGTTCTTAAAAATTATTTGTAAGACTTACAGAAACTGAGACAAGCAAAATTTCTATTTACGTAGATCGTTCTCACATCGACTGGAAATGCCAAAAACGATTAAAGTAGTATATATTAGCCGGATCATCCTTCATCTTCCCCTTCCACCAATACCTGGAAATTTGCCCCGCCCACCCAACCAATCAGAGCTGAGGGCGGAGCGTCTCAACCAATCAGATTTAACCACGCCCATTTTTATTTTTTTTTATTTGAAGGTTACACCAATCAATCAGGTTTGATCACGCCCATTTTTTGATTTTTATGCACGTTGCATCAATCAGGATGAGGGGTGGAGACATATGCAACCAATCAGAGTTGAGTACTCCCTCCAAAATACCGTTCCACCCAACCAATCAGAGCTGAGGGCGGAGCGTCTCAACCAATCAGATTTAACCACGCCCATTTTTATTTTTTTTTATTTGAAGGTTACACCAATCAATCAGGTTTGATCACGCCCATTTTTTGATTTTTATGCACGTTGCATCAATCAGGATAAGGGGTGGAGACATATGCAACCAATCAGAGTTGAGTACTCCCTCCAAAATACCGTTCATAACTTTTCAATCATAGATGTCGCCAGTAATTAGGAATCTGTAAATCTTATTATCAAATGTTCCACCAGATTTCACTACTTAATTAAACAAGCAGAAACCTGGTTATCCTCTAACCACAATTTTACACTTCTCAATCATAGATGTCGCCAGTAATTAGGAATCTGCGAAAAGTTCACCGCTAGAGTTCGCCTCATAACTAAATACGTAGAAACTTACAGCACAAATCAACCTTTATTTTCTGTAATTTAAGAGTTTTCCGCAAGAGTTCTCTTCTCAACAAAATAAAAATAAACCTGTAATATTATTTTATTATTTAACATTTAATTAACAAGAAAGTACGCAGTATAAAACTAAATCTGACCAAGTGTAAATCAAGATTAAATGGAAGATTTAAAATCCATTATAGAAAAATATAATAGCAAAGGTTGGATGCAGTTGGGAGAAGAAGAACGGTATAAGTTAACTCCCTCTTACTTAAAAAATATATCACCGATAATGTTAACAATAATCTGGAAAAGATTACCCAAGCATTTGCAACAAAATACGGAACTACAGTTGTATAAATTGTGTAGTTGTCATAGTTTAAGTGGAAATGATATCGTCGATACATATTTGGTGCGAATGATTGACTGTCAGAAATGTATAAAACAAATTAGAAATCAAATTGATCATTAGTAATATTGTGACAATGGAAATGTTATTATCTCTAATAGTACTTTTTGCAGTGCAAAATAATGAACTTTATATTTCGAAACCTATTTATGCAGATAATGCAAACGTATCGTTAGTGTTTGACAACGAATTATCTCCAGTGCATTACAATGTTACAAAATGGAAAACTATGGACAGAGATTTCATAAACAACACTCATCTTTTTCGAACAAAATTCAACACAACCTCAAGATATATACATTTTAAAATTCGATATTTAACCAACGAAGGCCAACAAGAAAGTTCCTGGATTCATTCAACTCTAATCGAAGAAGAAACAGACTGTTATTCAATTATTGTATCTTCAATTATTTTATGTATTTTACTATTATTAATTGTTATAACAAATGTAACATATGTCTATCTAATGTGTAAAGTGAAATAAATACTATTTTCTGTATAAATGATTATTTTATTTCTTCTCTATTTTAATCACTTATGTTAGGAAAGGAACAAAAATATCACAAATAGTTTTAATCTTTTTATTAAAAAACATTACAATTTATCTAAAACTAAAATTACAAAAGAAACAAAAATATTTAAAAACTATGACTAAATATTAAACTAAACAATATGGATCTATTATATATAACTTCAATTTAAATAACGTAAAAAAATATAAACTTAAAACTAAACAAAAATCAACTCTTTCCAATTTTATAATGGCCCCAAGCCAATGTATTAATCTGGTTGGGTAAAACATATCTTTTAGTATCATGAGGAGACAATGCAATTTTTTTGATTCTTTGTGTGTACAAGACATGTAAAATTGATTGAAAAACATTTTGATAAATACTGATTATAGCTCCATTCATACTATCCTTGTAATCTTTCAAATGTAAAAATCTTTTAACAACATCGGTTTTTATTCCTTTACATTTTTTTGTAATTTTATCTTCCGTAATATTGATATACACTTTTGAACGCAAGCCTACAAATTCTCGCATGATTTTCCCTCCATTTTCCTCCTTCATTAAACCTATCACACCTTTATTTTGTAATGGAATACCAAACTGGTTTTGTGGGTCAAAATTGGAAGTATCAAATTTATCTAAATTTAGAAGCATATCCTTATATAAATTTTCAGTTTTTACTGAAAATATTAAACTGTCTGTATCAATATATGCTAATTTTACATTCTCATCATATTTTCTTTTTAAAAAATTATAGTAAAAATCATAAATTAGCCATTTTGATAACTCTAAAACAACAAAACCTACATATATAGGTTTATTATACATTACAGATAATCTATTCATTTGAATTGCACAGAAATTTTCATTGAAAATGGAGATGCTGTGAAAATTAGGTTTAGAAATCAATTGCTGAGCACCATATTTCTTTCCTTTTTTTTCCCAACTTGTTAGTAAACTCACATTTACACGTTTGTCAATAGATTCAAGAGATTTTCCATATACTGAATTATTATACAACTTATACGAATCTTTTTCAAATGGATTAGTTGATTGTTGTCGTTTATTGGTATTAAAATCAATATATTTTTTCATCCATCGACTTTGATAAAATCCTAATATCCTATGAATTTTTGTTAGTATCAAACCATTTTTTATTGCCTGTTTTAAATTTTTAAAATGAATAACGTATTTAGATTTATTCTCCAAGTTTAGAATTAATTTAGGGATTTTACAATTTGGTGTTTTTTTGTTTTCTGGGCAAAAAGGTAAATCATTGTGCCAATCATGAAGTGAATGTGGGTATTTTAAATCAACTTCCAAAATGTAACCAGTATCACCCTCATCTTCAATTTCCATAACATTAAAATTCATAATTTCTTGTTCATTTAACCAACGAAAATTTTTTTGAGGTAATTTTTGACTCAATGCCCAACCGTATTGATTATTAAAATCCATATAAGATAAATAAGTTGTATTTGTATTACAATCATAATCATGCATGTAAGGATTATTTGCGACTGCATGACGTAAAGAACATTGTGAAATACCACCCCTTATAGATGATTTAATCATATGTAACATTTCATAATCTGTAAAAAGTTCAAGTTCAACGCCCGTCATTTTAAACATTGCTGCCCATGCTAAGCCAGGAACTGTAAAAAAATGTGGTGGATCCAAATTAAAAGTTTTTTGGCAAACTAATCGAAATTTTTGAAATACATCACACAAAAGTAAAACGTCACATTTCAAATAAATATCTGAATATTCTCCCAAATTCTGACACTTGAAATGATTATAGACATTCAATGCATGTAAATAATCTTTCTCATCAATTTCTTTTTCATTTAGTTTATCAAAAAAATCTTCTCTTGTTGGAAACTTGATGTATTCTAATTTTTCAAATGAATCAATAAATGAGTAAGGGAAAATTCCTTTACGTTTTAATAATTGAAAATCTTCTTCATAAGGAAAAAATTTTCTTACACATTGGAATTCAAAATCTTGCAAATTTTCACTTAATTTATTCAAACTACTTGCCATAAATTTATATGAATCCAAAAATCTCATTTTAAAATATACTTTATATTCTTGTTCTTTATTTGTTTTTATACAATCAACTAAAACGGATTTACTAAAGGAAATGTATTTTTCTTTATTATTAGGAATTATGTCAATTTTTTCACCATCTACAGCTAATTCTTGTATAAATAAATGACAATCGTAACCAGATAAATTATGAAAAAATATTGGAAGATATTTTGGTAATTTGTAATTTAAGTTACATATATAATGAGCAGGACCTCTAAATGAACCTGTGATATGATCATGATCTCTAACTTTATCCTTATCTTCTAACTCTTTTTTACACATGTAGCAAATTTTGTTATTCAAAAATATTTCTTGTTCTTCTTTAGACAATGGATTTAAATCTTTAACATTTTTATAATAATTTATATATATTTCTTTTACTAGTTTTTTCATACTTTCTACAAAAATCTTTGCACAATCTTCTCCACGGTATGTTTCAAAACGAGAAAGATTATCATCAAAACTACATTTAAGATAAAATGCGTAACTAAAAGGTTTATGAATGTAAGTTTTTTCTGTATAGGAACTTAAATTTGGATCCTTGTTTGCAAACGATATAGGTAACAATAAACTTTCAAAATCGGCATAAACAACAAATGGAACGTCCATACTTTTTTCAAATTCCTCAAACTTTAGAATATTTTGTGGAACCTCTTGACCAAATTTATTACATTTAAGTTCGTTTGATGGTAAAAATGTACGTATTTTATTACATCCATTTTCTAAATGAGTATTTAGCTTTATTTTACTATGAAACCAAAGCAAACAAGCATCACAAATAAATATTTTATGTTCATGTTTTGTAATTTGTGAAACGACCAATCTAGATAGATTATGTATTGCACAATAGTGATATTTATCATCGTTTTCCAATAATAACAAGTTAACATGTTTGTTTTGTTTTTCATATGATAAATGTAAAGGACCAACAATTATGTGATGTTTTCTTTTATAACAATATTCTAAACCAAACACATTTACACTAATTTTATTATGTTTTTCAAATATAGAGATTTGTTTCAATTTAACAGGAATATCTAATCCCTCCACATTAAATTTTGATTTGTAATCAGGATAACTTTGCTTATCAGATTTTGAATGTGGTGATGGGTACAATATTGCCATGATACTATAAAAGAAACATAAATTGTCATTATTTTTAACATTTATAATTGCACTTTTTTTTTCAATTTCTTTTGGTAAAGGTATGTAAGACGATGCTTCCAGTGGTATATATTTATTTATATTTAAAAGTAAATGTGAAACTTTTACTAAAGCCCAACCAGAATCCCTTTCTTGAAATTCTTCACTCTTGGTTAATATTATTGAACAAAAGTCGTTATAAATTTCTTCTAAATCCGAAGAAATTGTTAAGATTTTAAATTTGGTATTAAATGATTTTAAATTAACCTCACCCGTTGTCGGTAATATGTAATAAGCAAATAATTCTAAATTAACTTTGATTGTATTTTCCTTCAATAAATATTTGTTTATTACTTCAATTACACTCTCCTTAACTTTATTACACATAAGTTTAATGTCTAGCTCGTCACTATTAAATTTATAACTACATATACGGTTCTTGAAACACACATTTAAAAGTTCAATGTTCTCACCAATATTAGTCGTTTTCATTCGAGACAGATGGTTTGAAGATTTCAGATGAGCCGAAAATGAAGAACTGGGAACATTTGCTTTGCAATCCACACAAAATTTTATCTTTTTGGAAGGTGAAGCTTCATCCTGTTTGTCCTCTTGCTTTCTCTTCGTTTTTTCCTTTAAATGATTATTGAAATCTAATCCTGAAGTAAACATTATTCCACAATCCTCACACAAATATTGATCTTGACTATGTACTTGTCGAATGTGACGACTAATATTGGATTTTGATATGTGTTTTATACAAAGATTACACTTCTTCTGAAATATTAAAACATATGTAACATTTATATATTTAATTTTAGAGTGAATTACTTACATTATTGTTTTCCATCTTTCAATAGGTTATACAGATAATCCCAATAAACTGGATTACCTAAAACGCTAATCATTTAATTATTTTTTACAAAAAATGATAAATTGTTATACTCACATCCTTTTCCGTTTGTGTCTAGGATAAAGTCGAATGTGGGACCACATCTACCATTTCCAAAATCCTTTTCACCATTATACTTTAAAAAGTATTTTTCTGAGTTTATGTTTTCAATTTCTTCATTATTTAATTTTGAAAATCTTTTTGGTAAAAATATTTGTTTGTTATTATCGAATACACACACAATTGCATCTCCATAACGAGTATGTACCCGTTTTAAAGTCGAAATTGCATGAAAAGAACCAACTTCTAATGTGGTTGATTTTATGGTTTCGAAGAATTCACCAGACCCCAATTCACAAAGTTTACTTTCCATAATAATATAATAATATAAACTGTATTATAACAAGTTACAATAACCAACTGAATATTGAATAGAATTTTCCTCTTTATATACTTATCACCGCTGTTAATTTGCACAAAGTAAAAGGATTGCATTGCTGTAACCTAGTTACTTGTTGCAAATAGGAAAGAAAATGTCAATGCAATTTCTCATTTTATATTACGCAACACACACTTTATTAAGAAATAATCAATAATCAATTATAAAACATTATTAACGTTGATCCATGAATTATGAGATGAATCCAAACCTAGCCACTTAACTTTTACTTTTTTCCCTTTCCGTTGAATGATTTTTTCCACCAAAAATACGTCAGAATATTTTACTCTTTGAATTTCTTGTTCGTAAAATGCACCTTGTATCGGTTGTTGATGTGTATCCTCCAATAAATATGTTACAGGATTTGTTGGTTGTATTTTAATAATTTTAAAAACTTCTGTTGTCCAGTTTGGAGTGTATCCTTTAGAAAATATATTTTTAAATTTACTAATTCTTACAAAATCACCCACTTTTAGTTTTCCAAATTTTGCAACTTTTGTATGAGAATATACCGTGTTTAAAAGCGTTTTCGCATTATCCACATTCACTTGATTTGGTTTCATTTTAATTGTTGAATGGTATGAATTGTTGTAATTATCAACAACTTCTTGTAAAATATCAAGCCATTTATATTTTCCTCTTAAACTGAATTCCTTATATAATTTTTCTTTTACAGTCCTTATTGATCGTTCAACAATACTCGCTTTTGTTGTGCTATAAGTAGAATATAAATTTATTCCAAATTTTGAACAAAGATTTACAAATCTTTTGTTGTAAAATTCTTTTCCCAAGTCGGTTTGTAAATTTTTAATCTGCCCAGGTATTTCCGAGAGAATACTATGCATTGCATCTGTAACATCATCTGAATTTTTTGACTTTATCGGCCTTGTCCACATTCGTTTGGTAAAACAATCAATCACTACCAATATATACTTATATCCTTTATTTTCACGTGCATAAGGAAGCATTTCAATCAAGTCAGCTTGAAGCAAATCGTATATTCCTTTTAATATTGTTCTTCTTCTTGGAAACTTTCTCCTTGCAGGTTTATGTAATTCCTTTACCACTTGTTTTTTCTCCATTTTTATTTTATTTTAGCCTCAAATTGTTTTATCCTTCTCAAAATAGATTGAATATCTTGTTGAAGTGAATTTAGTGTAAGTATAATTCGTTCTTCGAAATATTGTAGTTCTCGCTTATTAATGCTATCACCCAATGCGAACGACTCTCCAACGTTGACTAATCGTTTATTTTGAAAATCCCAATTGTCATGCTCATCTCGTGTAATTGTTGATGATATTCTACCAAACTTGTCAAAACTCATTGTATAACTCGAGCTTCCTTCAATTCTTCTATTATCGATACAATTTCGTTGTTTACAGAATTATTTCCTGCAACCTTTGCAGCGTACAAAAGACGAAGACGATCTACAAGTTCATTTACTGAATCCCAGTAAATATACTCAGGTTTGAATGTAACTTTTTTGTACAATCCTCTTCCTGTGAACTGGGATCTAAGAGCCCGTGATTCTGTCTCAGGGTTTGATAAATGTCTCGGTTTGGTAGTTTGCGGTGGAAATAATTTTCTTATGATTTCCATGTATTTTTCCCCCTTATTTCGATTAACTTGATTTCCAGAACCATATTGTTGTTTATGTGCGTTTGTCAAACGTAAAATTCGTTTGTATTGTTCCAAATCATTATTGGTATATACTTTTATGTTTGGTTTTTTTAAGAAAATTAATTGAAACAATCCTTCAGTTCCTTTAAAATTTATGTTTTTTATTATGATATTATTATTACTAACATCAAATATCTCAGTACCAATTTTCCATTGATTTGTATCTGTATCCCATCTTACGCCATACGTATAATCCATATCAGAACCTTTCGACAATAACATTTTTAAATATTTCTCACCCAGTTTACCAGCATTCATATTCTGAAAAATTGAATCTATCGACTTTCTTCCTTCTCTTGTTGAATACATATCCTGCAAATCTGCTATTGTTGTTTCGTGACGTTCTTCTGTTGTCATTGTTTCATTTTTATCATCTTCTACTTGTATTGCCGAGATTTCACCTAAGTTGGTAAAGACATCTTCATCAAATGTAAAATCTGGTATTCCAATTTGCGACTTTTGGTTAGCTTCAGAACTTTGAATGGGCGATGATGACATAATTTGTGGGGTTTCACTTCTTCGTTGTGTAGTAATATGTGAAAATGATGGTATTACTGTAGATTCTACAGGTTGAACTATTTCTTGTTTAATTTCATTTTGTATTTCTTTTTTAATATCAAGTGCACCCTTGATTGGATCTAAGATATATTTAAAACCTTCGTGTAAAAGTTTCTCTGAATCATGTCGTTTTTGTTTTATATCCCTAATTTTATTTTTTAAAACTTTTCTTGCTGCTATTAACTCTTTTTTCAATGCTGATTGTGATGCTAATCTCTTGATCGACATGTTTAATAATAATCAAAATTATTCATGTGTGCTATATATAAATAAAATGATCAAACCCTTTGCGATATCGGCTTTGGTTTAAATCACCGTCTTTATCAATTACGAGAAAACCATATCTTTCCTTCCAACATTCCCCACAGACTCTAGTAAATTCTTGATAGGACATGTCTGTATTCACATGATCACTATATATATATGTTTTAGATTTGTTTCATCTTGACGAAAAACAACCAACAAATTAGCATTATCACGAATCAATTGCTTCGGAATGCTGCTATAGGTTTGACATAAATAGAAACAATCAATTCCGCCATGTCTACCAAACGCGAAATACTCCTTTATGTTACTTTGCGTTGAACAAACAACATCGTCAAATATAAAAATTGAGTTAGGTTTTGCTTCTACACACGGAATCATTTCTTCACTGTCTTGAAATTCATAATACCCAGCAATATTGTTTAATAGTTCTTTTAAGTATTGATATTTTGGTTGGTGTTGTGTCTTAGAATAAATGTATACATTTTCAAAAAATAGTCCATTAGGATTAACAATCATTCCTATTAAAACGTTTGTTTTACCACAGTTACTCGGACCAACAATTATACACCTCACATGATTTGGTAACAGATTTCCATGACGTTTATCGTCATTTGATTTCATTATAAACTTGTCGTAATTGTTTATTGGAAAACGTTCTTTTTGTTTAATAACGCGCATGATGAAATGTGTTTCAATACTATTTAAATGTCAATAAAAACGTAAACTTATATAAAATGTTTTCAAATGAGATCAAAAAGTGGTGTTATAAACACCTTAGTTGATAAGTTACCACTTGAAATTCATATTCCTGGTTATCAATACTGTGGTCCTGGAACAAAGTTGAACAAACGACTTTCGAGAGGTGATTCAGGAATCAACAAATTGGACAGTGCTTGTAAAGAACACGACATTGCGTATTTAAATAAGGATTTCAAACACAGAAGACAAGCGGATGAAAAATTAATCGAGACAGCTTGGCAGAGAGTTGGTGCAAAAGATTCGTCCATTCCTGAAAAACTATCCGCTTGGTTAGTAACAAACATGATGAAGGTTAAGAGAAAAACCGGAGGTGGAATAAACCAACATACCGGTGGTAGTTTAAAAATTAAACAAAAACGTGTTACTTTTAGGAAAAATGTGGTTAATCCTATTAAATCATCGTTGCGAAATCATCCAAAATTAAGTAGTGGAGAGGAAATTCGAGTAGCATTGAAAGCTGCCAAAAATGCAATTAGAAATGTTGGGGGAAAGAAAAACGTAAGAATACCGAGGATTATCCCTTTACCAAAACGAGGAGGATTTTTGATTTCTTTGTTTGCTGCCTTAAGTGCATTAGGAGCAATACTTGGAGGTTCAGCGAGTGTAGCGTCGGCTATTAATAAAGCTAAATATGCGAAGAAACAATTGGAAGAGGCTGTTCGACACAATAAGGCGATGGAATCTGTAACTATTGGAAGAGGTGTTTACATTGATCGATTTAGAAAACAGGGATTGGGTTTATACATTTCAAAAAACTAATAAATCTGCCTCGGAGAGCTCTAACTGATGTCGAATTGTTACATTTTGCGAAAAATGAGAAAATACCTCATTTTCGAGGAGTTTTCATGCGAAACAGTTTACCCTCTCGTCCAAGAAAGAATGAGGCAGGAATTATTAATTTAGATGATAAAGAAGGATTAGGAACACATTGGTGTGCATACAAAAAAACTGGACAATTGGTTGTGTGGTTTGATAGTTTTGGAGATTTACCACCTCCACGTGAAATAATTGAATATTTCAATGGTTACGATATTATCTACAATCATCAGCGATACCAACAGTTTGAATCTTTTAATTGTGGTCATTTATGTTTACAGTTTTTATGTAATAATATAAATTAAGGTTTAATAAAGATTATTTAAGCAGAATGTCTCGAACGTTTACATTGAACGGTACTGAATCTATCCTGAGTGTACATTACTTTCCCCCAATTAATTTACCTAGGGGAAAAAAGTATGGTTTAGGATTAGTGAGTTTTAATACATTTAACACAATTCAAAACCTAATTGAAAAATCATTTTATTACGATGGAGGAAAATCAATCAAGATTCCTAGTGGTCACTATAATATTCTCGAATTGGAAAAATTTCTTAAGGAGAAACTTGGATCAAGTAAAATTTCTTTAAAACCATTAGAAAATAATGTACAGTGCATTCTCTCATCTGAGTATGATATTGATTTTACCCCAGAGGATTCACTCTTTCGTGAACTGGGGTTTTTACGTCAAAAATATGAAAAAAATATTAAACATAAATCATATAATGTTGATTTTATTAAAGTGAAAATGATAAAAATCGAGTGTAATCTTGTTTCGGGATCTTGGAACAATCACGACTCTGCTCATTTACTTCATCAGTTTGTTCCAAATGGAGGATATGGTGTAAGTATATACGAACACCCTAGAAATATTATTTATTTGCCAATCAACGTTGAAACTATAAACAACATTACTATTCGCGTCTTGGATCAAAATCATAATTTAGTTAATTTTGAAAAAGAAAGAATAGATGTTAGATTGGAGTTGAAAGAATGGGACTAATTTTTGAAAATCGAAAACAATTAAACTATAAATTGATACAACCCATCAAAAAAACTACTAGAAAAAAGGAAACAGTTGAACGGTTAACACCTGAAAATCTTCAGTTTCTTCAGAGCCTAGGATACAAGGTTAGAAAAAATGTACCTAAACGTGTTTGATGATACCCCTTTTGAAAATGTAATCACGAGAAAGGAATACCATACGTATAAACCATATTCTACTAATAAATTTGATAATTCAGATGAAATACGAATACCAATTTTATCGCAGGATGTGTATACGTTACCCTCTGAGAGTTACTTACAGATTGAGGGAAAATTTGAGGGAGAATCACAAACAGTTGGACAAAATACAGTTACAACAAAATTAATAAAAAATGCGTTTGCATATTTGTTTGATGAAATACGATTTGAAATAAACGGAGTGGAAATAGACAAAGTGCGTGATGTAGGAATTACCAGCACCATGAAAATGTGGACAACATTAACAGATGCAGAATCAAATACCCATGAAGCATCGGGGTGGACAACTGATGGATCACCAAATTTATGGAATAATACTACAAAATCGTTTTCTGCATGTGTTCCTTTAAAGTTGTGGATGGGGTTCCCCGAAATGTACAAGAAAATTTTAATAAACTGCAAACAGGAGTTGGTTTTGTTGCGCGCTCGTGAGGATACCAATATTTATAAAGGTGTTGGGGGAACACTAAATTTAAAACAAATTACCTGGCATGTTCCCCACATTAACATTAGTGATGAGGCGAAAATTAATTTATGGAAAAATATGAGGGTAGATAAAAATATAGAAATTGCTTTTAGAAAATGGGAGTTGCATGAAATGCCCTCCATGAAATCAAATACTAGCGAAAGATGGGCTATTCGTACATCAACGCAACTGGAAAAACCCCGATATGTAATGTTGTCATTTCAAACCAATAAGAAGAATGTAAAAAGTGAAGATGCAAGTAAATTTGATAACGTAAATTTACGAAATTATAAACTATACTTAAATTCAGAAAGTTACCCCTACGATAATCAATCATTGAATTTTAATTCGCTAAAATTTTCTACAGCATATCAAACCTATAGCAATTTCCAAAAGAGTTATTACAATAGAGATGAAAGTGATCCACTTTTAGATTTTTCTTCGTTTAAAGATTGCCCAATTTTTATAATTGATTGTTTAAATCAAGATGATGCAATTGTTGGTGGTACTGTTGACATACAGGTTGAACTTGAAGCGGATAATCCCTTTCCTGAAAATACAATCGCTTATTGTTTAATTATACACGATTGTAAATTTGAATATAATCCAATTAGTGGATTGGTTAGACGCATTCTATAAATAACTGAGTTTAGGAAATTAAAAAGTCAGTTGAACGCTGACGGTTGATTAGTTTGAGTCTCCAGTGAAATAAAAAAAATGTTGGTCATTGATTTGCAAGGATTTTATATTCGCAATAAATTTATTGTGAAAGAGTTTGCTGCCTATGATGGACAAAAGACAACACATATTGTTTTTAGTCCACCTTTTGATAAAACTTTCTTAACCAATGGAGAAATTAAAAGTGTACAGTGGTTGGAGAAAAACTATCATGGATTGGATTGGAGTGATGGAATAATAAATTTGGATAAATTGAAGGATATACTGAAAAAAATTGAAAGTGAAAATGATGTAATATATGTGAAGGGAAAACAGAAATATACATTTTTAAAGCAATACTTAAACAACGTTTTGGAATTTCCCAACGAACGTGAATTTTCCCTAAGAGAGTATTATGTAAAACCAAAATGTTCATACCATAAAACAATGTTCACACATTGCGCTTTAGCAAATGCAAAATTAATATATAATTATGTACAAAAATATTATATCATTAATAAATATAAATAAAATTAAAATATATTTCTTTTATTTCATCCTTAACCATATCCATTTAGTTTCGTATTTAAAAAATATTTATATTAACATACATACCAAAGGAAATGGAAAAGTAAATATGGTGTGTCTGTAAAATAGTAGTGGGATGTCTCTATAAAATGAGTCGAATCTATGTTCAATTTCAATATATTATCCAATTTTGAGAGAATAATAAGAATCATGACTGCTCAGAATGGTGAGTTAATATTTATATAGTATTATATATTAATAAAATAAATTATTTTAGAATATTACAGAATGGATGGAAATTATTACGAATGTTATTTTCATTTAGATATAAATAAAATTCGTAATATGCCGTTATTCCTTTCACCTCCGAAGCAAAGCATGAGACTATGTTGCCAATGTTTTAAGATTGTTAAAAATGAAGATTATTTTCTTATTCGTTTTATGGAAGTTAATTGTAGAGTAACTAAAAACCAATTATTAGAAGAAGAATTATTTTGTGAAAAATGTAAGAAAGAGTTATTTATTGTTCTTGAGACTACCTGATAATAAATATATAATAAATAATTTGTTATCATTTTATTTAACCTTAATAACCTATTTAATCTAACTATAAAAATAAAGAAATTATTAATGTAAATAAATGTGTGTAAATTACGCAATTTAATTAGAAGCAATTAGATTAATGTAAAGAGAAAGTGTGTTTGCACGGATAATAAAAAATGAAAATACAGAGATGTAAACTATATCATGAACTGACGCAATTACATTTATGTTATGTGAAAGTATGTCAAGCAATTAATATTTTTAAATCAAGTAAGATATAAATACTAGTATGAATTCACTTGGAATTATTATACATTTGTTTACTGTAGATACGTTCTATAAAAAAAGGTGAGTTTTAAGTATTTCATTTTGTTGTATATTAATTTATGCATTAAATTTATTTATACAAAAAATATTAATTTGAAAGAGGAACATACTTTTGTTAATATATTAATTGATTGTGAATTAATTGATGGAATAGAGATAAATTTCAATGTTTTGGTGTTTTTGGCTGAAGGAAATTTGTCGATCGGATGAAAAAACGAAACAATGGAATAGATATTTTATCAAAAAAATATGTACTAACACAAAATTTAGTTTTTGAATATTTGGGAAACCAATTTAATTGGGAAATGATAAAAATATGGGAACTAGATATATTCCACGGATAATAGAAAAAATTGAATTTATTTTAGAACCAATCAAAACTCCAATTGTAATGTTGAAAATCAAAAAAATTCATCAAAATGCCTTTATACCATCAAGAGGATACTCTGGTTCGGCTGGATATGATCTAAGGAGTGTAGAAGATATTGTGATACCTAAGAGAGAAACCACTGTTGTAAATATTGGTTTAAAAGTTCAGGTTCCGATAGGGTGTTATGGAAGGATAGCACCAAGATCAAGTCTATCTGCAAAATTTTCAATTGATGTTGGTGGTGGTGTAATAGATCAAGATTATAGAGGAGAAGTAAAAGTTGTATTACTCAACCATTCTGATAATGATTACTATGTTAAAAAAGGAGATAAAATTGCCCAATTGATTTGTGAGAAGATTGAAAACCCAATAGTGATAGAAGTAAATGAATTAGAGGAAACGGAACGAGGAGATAATGGATTTGGTTCAACTGGATTTTGATGAAAAATAATAAAAAAAACATTTTAATTGTTTGTTTTGAATGATTGTTTTATTTATAATCCCATCACTTTTAAACCAAACAGAAAAAAATTACCTTTCCAAAATCATAACATACTTAAGTAGCGAAATCTGATGAAACATTTGAGAACAAGATTTATAGGTATATAATTTGAGCGACATCTATGATTGAGAAGTGTAAAATTGTGGTTAGAGGATAACCAGGTTTCTGCTTGTTTAATTAAGTAGTTAAATCTGGTGGAACATTTGATAATAAGATTTACAGATTCCTAATTACTGGCGACATCTATGATTGAAAAGTTATGAACGGTATTTTGGAGGGAGTACTCAACTCTGATTGGTTGCATATGTCTCCACCCCTCATCCTGATTGATGCAACGTGCATAAAAATCAAAAAATGGGCGTGATCAAACCTGATTGATTGGTGTAACCTTCAAATAAAAAATAAAAAAAATGGGCGTGGTTAAATCTGATTGGTTGAGACGCTCCGCCCTCAGCTCTGATTGGTTGGGTGGAACGGTATTTTGGAGGGAGTACTCAACTCTGATTGGTTGCATATGTCTCCACCCCTCATCCTGATTGATGCAACGTGCATAAAAATAAAAAAATGGGCGTGATCAAACCTGATTGATTGGTGTAACCTTCAAATAAAAAAAAATAAAAATGGGCGTGGTTAAATCTGATTGGTTGAGACGCTCCGCCCTCAGCTCTGATTGGTTGGGTGGGCGGGGCAAATTTCCAGGTATTGGTGGAAGGGGAAGATGAAGGATGATCCGGCTAATATATACTACTGATTAAATTTAATTTAATTTTGTTCATGAAAATTATTTGTGAGAATTACAGGAACCGAGACAAGCAAAATTTCTTTTTACGTGGATCGTTCTTACATCGGCTGGAAATGCAGAAAACGATTAAATTTAATTCTTCTTCAAAAATTTATTTTTTGTTTTTTTCTCAAGTCTAGAATCCCATTCTATACACTTTTTGTTCATGAAAATGTTTTGTGAGAATTACAAAAACCGAGACAAGCAAAATTTCTTTTTTGGTGAATCGTTCTAAGATCGGCTGGAAATGCCGAAAGACGATTACATTTTATTTTTCTTAAAAAATTTATTTTTGTTTTCTTTTCAAGTCAGGAGACCATTCTGAACACTGTTTATTCTTAAAAATTATTTGTGAGACTTACAGATCCTGAGACTAGCTAAATTTCTTTCTACGTGGATCGTTTTCACATCGACAGGAAATGCCGAAAAACGATTAAATTTAATTTAATTTTGTTCATGAAAATTATTTGTGAGAATTACAGGAACCGAAACAAGCAAAACTTCTTTTTACGTGGATCATTCGTACAGCTGCTGGAAATGCCGAAAATCGATTAAATTTAATTTTATTTTATTCTTAAAAATTATTTGTGAGACTTACAGGAACCGAGACTAGCATATTTTTTTACGTAGATCGTTCGTACAACTGCTGGAAATGCCGAAAAACGATTAAATTTATTTTTCTTCAAAAATGTATTTTTTGTTTTTTTCTCAAGTCTAGAATCCCACTCTATACACTTTTTGTTCATGAAAATTATTTGTGAGACTTACAGGAACCGAGACTAGCTTATTTTTTTACGTAGATCGTTCGTACAACTGCTGGAAATGCCGAACATCGATTAAATTTAATTTAACTTTGTTCTTAAAAATTATTTGTGAAACTTACAGGAACCGAGACAAGTACTTTTTTAGTAGATCTTTCGTACAACTGCTGGAAATGCCGAAAATGATTAATATTAATTTTTCTTCAAAAATTTATTTTTGTTTTTTTTTTCAAGTCTAGAATCACATTCTATACAATTTTGTTCATTAAAATTATTTGTGAGACTTACAGGAACCGAGGCAAGCAAAATTTATTTTTACGTACATCGTTCGTACAACTGCTGGAAATGCCGAAAAACGATTCAATTTAATATTTTTTCAAAAATGTATTTTTTGTTTTTTTTTTCAAGTCTAGAGACCCACTCTGTACACTTTTTGTTATGAAAATTAATTGTGAGACTAACAGAAACCAAGACAAGCAAAATTTATTTTTACGTGGATCGTTCTTACATTGGCTGGAAATGCAGAAAACGATTAAATTTAATTCTTCTTCAAAAATTTATTTTTTGTTTTTTTCTCAAGTCTAGAATCCCATTCTATACACTTTTTGTTCATGAAAATTTTTCGTGAGAATTACAAAAACCGAGACAAGCAAAATTTCTTTTCTGGTGGATCGTTCTAAGATCGGCTGGAAATGCCGAAAGACGATTAAATTTTATTTTTCTTTAAAAATTTATTTTTGTTTTCTTTTCAAGTCAGGAGACCATTCTGAACACTGTTTATTCTTAAAAATTATTTGTGAGACTTACAGATACTGAGACAAGCTAAATTTCTTTCTACGTGGATCGTTTTCACATCGACAGGAAATGCCGAAAAACGATTAAATTTAATTTAATTTTGTTCATGAAAATTATTTGTGAAAATTACAGTAACCGAAACAAGCAAAACTTCTTTTTACGTGGATCATTCATACAGCTGCTGGAAATGCCGAAAATCGATTAAATTTAATTAATAAATTTATTTATTTATTTAACGATTGTCATCATTTTACAATTAAGTTTTGTGTAATACTGCATACTACATACTCTTGAAATTAAACTAAACATAAATTTAAATATACTAAAATATAACTAAATTGTCGCAATAACAAGATAAACGTAAGTATTATATAATATAATATAAAATATTTTTAGTGAAATAAACTGTAATTTAACTTAACTTTGTTCTTAAAAAATATTTGTGACAGGAACCGAGACAAGTACTTTTTTTGTAGATCGTTCGTACAACTGCTGGAAATGCCGAAAACGATTAAATTTAATTTTTCTTTAAAAATTAATTTATGTTTTTTTTTCAAGTCTAGAATCACATTCTACACTTTTTGTTCACTAAAATTATTTGTGAGACTTACAGGAACCGAGGCAAGCAAAATTTCTTTTTACGTGGATCATTCTTACATCGGCTGGAAATGCCGAAAAACGATTAAATTTCATTTTTCTTCAAAAATTAATTTTTGTTTTTTTCAAGTCTGGAGACCATTCTGAACACTATTTGTTCTTAAAAATTATTTGTGAGACTTACAGAAACTGAGAAGAGCAAAATTTCTTTTTACGCGGATCGTTCTCACAACGCCTGAAAATGTTGAAAATGATTAAATTTAATTTAATTTTGTTCATGAAAATTATTTGTGAGAATTACAGAAACCGAGACAAGCAAAATTTCTTATAACATGGATCGTTCGTACAGCTGCTGGAAATGCCGAAAATCGATTTAATTTAATTTAATTTTGTTCATGAAAATTATTTGTGAGAATTACAGAAACCGAGACAAGCAAAATTTCTTTTTACGTAGATCGTTCGTACAACTGCTGGAAATGCCGAAAAACGATTAAATAATATTTTTTCAAAAATTTATTTTTTGTTTTTTTTCAAGTCTAGAATCCCATTCTATACACTTTTTTGTTCACGAAAATTATTTGTGAGACTTACAGAAACCGAGACCAGCAAAATTTCTTTTTACGTGGATCGTTCTTACATCGGCTGTAAATGCCGATAAACGATTAAATTTTTAATTTTTCTTCAAAAATTAATTTTTGTTTTTTTCAAGTCTGGAGACCTTTCTGAACACTTTTTGTTCTTAAAAATTATTTGTGAGACTAACAGAAACTGAAACAAGCAAAAATTCTTTTTAGGCGGATCGTTCTCACAACGACTGGAAATGCCGAAAAACGATTAAATTTAATTTAATTTTGTTCATGAAAATTATTTGTGAGAATTACAGAAACCGAGACAAGCAAATTTGTTTTTACATGGATCGTTCGTACAGCTGCTGGAAATGCCGAAAACGATTAAATTTAATTTTTTGCGGATTGATATGAAATGTAAGATTTTTCGGACTGATTTTAAGCCGTGAAAGATCATTTTTGCGGACTAGGCTTTAAAAATGCTTATTTATGCGTAGGCTATAAAAGTAATGAGCCAATCAGGTGAGGCTACGTCATGTTATTTCGCCGATCAGATGATACGCCGCGTCGACCAATAGAAGCCGCCCGGAAATTTGTTTGACATTACCATGTATTTTTCGCTTAATTGAGAGTTGCCTTCGAATTTCCCGTGCCAAAAAGGCTAAAAACAGGTTCCCCGAAATTTTATTAACACCGCGTGTGTTTTCCCCGACCTCCATGCGAGTCTCTAACTTATCCAGGCACAAAAATCGAGTCGCCGAGTGGCCAGGCGAGAGACTTTCCTTCATATATTGCCTGCGGAAGAAGCTCAATAACGGCTTCTGCGAAATATTAACAACCCCGCGTAAGTTTTCCCGAGCACCGTGTGTTTGCCTAACTTTCCCACGTAATTGAACGCGAGCGGCAATCGGAAAAATGATCGAAAAGGATTTGAAGGTTACGTATTATGTAAGTTTTTTTTCAATTTAATCATTGAACAATAATAATATGAACATAATGATTTTAATATTTTTAATCGTAAAGAAATGTGTGTGATACCAAGAAAGTGCACTTTCTTAAAAAGTTCCTGAATTCCTGAATCAAAATGTATCACCAAGTGATACCACCATCAACATATCAGTAGAGAAATGTATTGAAGAGTTTTACTCGAAATAATTATACGGTCCGTCCGATTTAAATATTCATTGCATGTCACTTACGAAATCATGATCATTATGATTATAAATGATTACACCACACACACCGTCAAAATGCGGACACCACAATGTCTATTATAAATGTCAATTTTTGTTTTACTTGGGTACTTACGAAATTTTTACAAAGCTACCTGTGGTATGTTGATAGAATTAAATATATTGAAAATTATTGCATTGCAAGTTATTATTCATTTCTCCCAAACAATCCGCGAAAAAATTATGTGTTTAACTCGGCAATAAAGCAGATTTCCTGACTTTACTGGATTCACTCCAGCCACGTCCGTAAATCTGTCACTTTATTGCCTTGTTAAACAAATAACTATTTTCTTCAAAAATTTATTTTTGTTTTTTTTTCAAGTCTAGTATCCCATTCTATTCACTTTTTGTTCATGAAAATTTTTCGTGAGACTTACAGAAACCGAGACAAGCAAAATTTCTTTTTTGGTGGATCGTTCTAACATCGGCTGGAAATGTCGAAAAACGATTAAATTTAATTTTTCTTCAAAAATTTCTTTTTGTTTTTTCAAGTCTGGAGACCATTCTGAACACTTTTTGTTTTTAAAAATTATTTGTGAGACTTACAGGAACCGAGACAAGCAAAATTTCTTTTTACGTAGATCGTTCGTACAACTGCTGGAAATGCCGAAAAACGATTAAATTTAATTTTTCTTTAAAAATTTCTTTTTCAAGTCTGGAATCCATTCTATACACTTTTTTTTCATGAAAATTTTTCGTGAGAATTACAGAAACCAAGACAAGCAAAATTTATTTTTTAGTGGATCGTTCTAACATCGGCTAGAAATTAAAGACGATTAAATTTAATTTTGCTTTAAAAATTTATTTTTGTTTTTCTTTTCAAGTCAGGAGAACATTCTGAACACTATTTGTTCTTAAAAATTATTTGTGAGACTTACAGAAACTGAGACAAGCTAAATTTCTTTTTACGTGGATCGTTTTCACATTCACAGGACATGCCGAAAAACGATTAAATTTAATTTAATTTTGTTCATGAAAATTATTTGTCAGAATTACAGGAACCGAAACAAGCAAAACTTCTTTTTGCGTAGATTATTCGTACAGCTGCTGGAAATGCCAAAAATCGATTAAATTTAATTTAATTTTGTTCTTAAAAATTATTTGTGAGACTTACAGGAACCGACAAGCATAATTTCTTTTTACGTGGATCGTTCGTACAACTGCTGGAAATGCCGAAAAACGATTAAATTTAATTTTTCTTTAAAAATAATTTTTTTGTTTTTTTTCTCAAGTCTAGAATCCCATTCTTTCCACTTTTTGTTCATGAAAATTATTTGTGAAACTTACAGAAACCCAGACAAGCAAAATTTCGTTTTACGTGGATCGTTCTTACATCGGCTGGAAATACCGAAAACGATTAAATTTAATTTTGCTTCAATTTATTTTTGTTTTTATCTATTATTCTTTCAATATTCATATCCAATTTACAGTAGAAATAGAATCACAATACAGTGTTCCCTTCCTGGACGTTAGGGTGATAAGGAGGGATGACAACACAATTTTCTTCGACTGGTACCAGAAACCAACAGCCTCTGGCCGTTACATCAACTATAATTCCAATCACCCAACAACTCAAAAGGTGAATACACTTGTTGGAATAAAAATAGAGTACAGAAAATTTGTTATCCCTCCCTATTACTTACTAACCTCCGGAAGCTGGAAGTTACATTTAGAAATAATGGTTACCCTCAAAACTTGGTTAAGAAGATCATCTACAATTCCTCAGGTCAAACCGCCGACGTACCCATTATAAACCCACAACCCCCCGAACCTCCTGTTCTCTTTGAATACAGAAAAGTCCCATACAACCTGAAACAAATCAGATCATTATTTTCAGTTACCAAGAGTAAAATTCCTCCCTCACAGATAAGTGGGGTCATCTATCTCATTCCATATAAGGACTGTAATAAGAAGTATGTCGGACAGACGGGGCAGTGGCTGAAGTCAAGGGTTACGCAGCATAGGAGTGATATAAAAAATAATAAAAATTCATGTGCGCTTGCTACACATGCAAATACCACGCTGCATAACGTGGATCTTGAGAATACGGAGGTGTTGGACCGGGAGTTTCAATATAGGGCCAGACTGTTCTTGGAGATGGTTCACATCTCCAAGCAGCCTGACACTATGAACTTCCGATCTGACACTGAAGGGCTCAGTTCCAGTTATGCGTTTTTATTAAATAAATCACTTCATGCTCCGTCCCCTTGACTCCAGCTACAAGCCCCCTTGCCTTCGTACTTCACACCTCACATGCTTTTTAACTCTTCCCTCAGTGATATCCACATCATAACATTAATTACTACTGCCACTTCTCCTATCAGTAATAGTCATTTACGTAACAAGTTCCGAAAGTGATATTTTACGGGATGAGTAGGAAGTTTCCAGGGCGAGCCGTAGGCGAGTCCTGGAATCCTGCGAATCCCGTAAAATCACTTTTGGAACGAGTTACGTACAATATTTTTTCTGCAGCCGTTTTTTATGTTAAAAAATCAAAAACATACACGAATGTTATATGACAAGCGCTGCCATAATTAATTCCGGAGTTGATGTTTTTGTCAAGGCCGCCTACATTTATACGCAAAATCGTCCCGAAAGTAACAAAAAGCGTCCCGAAAGTAAAGAAATCGTTCCGAAAGTAAAACAAAATCGTCCCGAAAATAACTACTTTCTGTACGATTTATGTAAAGTGGCACTTTCGATTTAATAAATCATACCGAAAGTTTTATTTTCGGGACGGCTGCAAAAAAATATACCTTCAGTATCCTTTGTTTTTTCTTTGAATTTTGTTTCAACATAATACCTTCAGTAATTTTACCTTTGGAGCTTCACTCAACCAGGCGATAAAGGTGCAATTGTAAATAGTATATAGTTTTACATAAGTTCATTGTCAATCTTGTGACATTAACTTTAAAAATAGTTCCAAATTTCAAATTCATACTTCCCGCCGCCGCGCCGTTTTGCCGGCAGCCCGTCTGGTTCTGCGGTTTCCCAACCTGCAAATCAGAATGGCTGCCAACAACGACGCCGAACACGTACATCACTTAGCTCACACCGATTGTCCGCCATTAACATTTCACACGCGTCCTCGCTGATCGAGGATTTTAATTTTTTTAATCTCATGACTTTCATATCGTTTTAAAATGTAATTTTATACCACGCAGATATTGTTACTGTGCAGTGTGCAATGTTTTAACAATTGGCCGTTTGCCATGTTTATTACTAAGTTTGGAACACATATCGTAAGTTCATTTTTTATACATAACCTCATCAAGCACATTTCACAAAAGTTGTATTCATTTTTAGTCATCCCTGATGAAGCCATAAAAACTAAATAAAAACCGTTTCATTTACTAGCCCAGGCCGTGACCACACCCGATATCTTCTCCCTACATTTACATTTGACGGCGTTACTTCCCTAAACTATTATATATATATATATATATATATATATATATATATATATATATATACATAAACGGCAAGAAGTAACGGACGCTGCTATGTAGTGAAGTGTGAGGTGTAACGGGAGAAAGGTCCAGAATTTCGATATAGTCCGCAGGGAGCAATAAACCAGATGTAGTGTGTGCTCAGTCACTATATTTCGCTATAAGTAGCCAACGTTTCGCGTAAAACATTTACGCATCATCAGGGCCTAAAATTAAATGTTACAAGAAATTTTAGTGAAGAGTAAAATGATCAAAATTGCGAAAAATTTTAACAAAGTAAAAGCTGAGGGCAGTGAACAAGAAAACAAAAGAGGTTAAACTTACTATTAAACAATTAAAATAATGATGTCCTGCGGTGCGTGAGGCGACCGCGTGGTGATGAGGTTAAGAAGTTCGTCATGGTGATAGTGTGCAGACGAGGCGTTAAAATTTAAAAATACAACAGCACATCGCAAATAACATGTGCGTGTAACGTAATAGGGGCGCAACAAACCACTTAAATCAGAAAATACACAGTGGATGAACAGATTAAAAACACAGTCGGTAGGTGTAAAATTGACAGTGCAAAATGGCGTTCAACAAGTACAACTGTTGTGGTACGATCCGGTGGAATTTCGCGGTGAGAAAGGAGATGGGCGGGGCAACGTCTATGGAGGCCTGAGATGTTGGTGGGAAATAGTGTACGAAAAAGCGCGGCAAAGACTGTTTGCCTTTCCCCATCCAAACCGTCGAGCGAAACCGACAACGGTCAAGATGGGAGAAGGAGAACAACCCCTGACTCGAGTACCAAGAGGTAAAAAATTTTCGCAGATTCCCTGAACATATTTCCTAGAAACTCTGTACCTTGATCTGTAACTATATCTTTAGGAATTCCGAATTTCAAAACAAAATTGTTTACAAAAGGTCTTGCTACCGTTTCAGCTTCTTTATTCACAATTGGATAAGCCTCTACGAATTTTGTTAATTCACATTCTAATGTCAAAATATATTTATTCTCCTCGTTATTTTGGTTCAACGGTCCCACAAGATCTAGATATTTTTTTTCAAAAGCTGAACTTGCTGTGGTTGTAACTGTTATAGGTTCCTTATGGGTATCTACATGTTTATATCGCTGAGAGTCGTCGCATTTTCCCACAAATATACCTACATCTTCTTTTAATTTTTCCCAAAAATAATATCGTTTAATATTGGCATACATTCTATTAATACCCGCGTGTCCTCCTGTGGGAAGAATGTGAAAATCGTTTAGTATTAATTGTCGCGTTTGTTTACAATCTATTCTCTGTGCATTACTGATTATACAAATGCTAATATCTAATTCTTTGAGTACCAAATACTTCTTTGATAGTAGGGCTATTAAATTTTCATTTGTCTTATTTTTCAGAACAAATAACTGCTTAATTCCATGTTTCATACAAACATCCCCCAAAAACCTCAACTCTGCGTCTAGAGCAAGCGCTGATCGGTTAACGGGTTCAATATAAACTATTTGTTTCTTCATGTCGTATTTGACACTGCCCATACTGTAATGAGTACATGGGTCCCGTAATAAAAATAATTAATGTAATATTTTTTTCAGCAAAATCATTCGTAATTGTAATAATCTGATAAATGTAATTCACACAATAATCATAACAGCGCATAATAAATATCAATCGTAAAAGATAATGTAAGCAAGAAGTTGAGACACGCGCGGCCTCGCGGTCGGAATAACATCGCTAAAATAAACAACAACACATCCACGCTGAAGAATATGCCTCGTACAAAGAACTCTTTAACTTGTATCATCTAAAATCACACTTAGCACCGGGAAGAAAACGTAAACATCCTCCTGACCGAGATTCAGAAAAATGCAATTCATAAAATTCAACGTCCAAAACAAGACCAGAAAAATACTAATAAGTAAATTCACGGGAAAGTTCATGAACTTAAACATACACGAGGCAATTTGGCACGTGTATTTCTGAATGTGGCGGGGGCAAATTAGATGATAAAAGGGGCGGGATCACAAAATTCGGAAGAATTTCGGTGATGGAAATAGAATGGTGAGAATCAGTGAGTGATTCGACAACATACAGGGTGAGTAATTTCTTTAATGTCTAAAGTGAACTTGTCTCAATGAATAACTGCATCCGAGTAATTACTCTGCAACGAAATATGAAACAATTCACATTTGAATAATTACTCTATTAAGAAATGCGAAACACAGATCCAATGAATAACTGCATCCGAGTAATCACTCTGCAACTAAATGTGAAACTATTCACATCTGAGTTATTACTTTGCCACGAAATGCAAAATCGTCGGAGAAAGAATGACTAACCTGAGTTGGCAGACATTATACTACGAATTACTTTCTCACAACCTCCAGACGCTTTGAGCGCTAGGACCATGGGTTGTGTAGAAAGGGGGTATCGCCAAGACGCTTTGAGCGCTAGGACCATGGGTTGTGTAGAAAGGGGGTATCGCCAAGACGCTTTGAGCGCTAGGAAAAGAACCTCCAAAATCTAATGTCTAATAACTTTAACTTGTCATTATTGAACGTATTGCTTTCTTTACAACCTCCAGACGCTATGAGCGCTAGGACCATGGGTTGTATAGAAAGGGGTATCGCCAAGACGCTTTGAGCGCTAGGAAGAGAGCCCTAATTACCATCCGAAAGAGTGACTAACCTGAGTTGGCAGACATTATACTACGAATTACTTTCTCACAACCTCCAGACGCTTTGAGCGCTAGGACCATGGGTTGTGTAGAAAGGGGGTATCGCCAAGACGCTTTGAGCGCTAGGAAAAGAACCTCCAAAATCTAATGTCTAATAACTTTAACTTGTCATTATTGAACGTATTGCTTTCTTTACAACCTCCAGACGCTATGAGCGCTAGGACCATGGGTTGTATAGAAAGGGGTATCGCCAAGACGCTTTGAGCGCTAGGAAGAGAGCCCTAATTACCATCCGAAAGAGTCACTAACCTGAGTTGGCAGACATTATACTACGAATTACTTTCTCACAACCTCCAGACGCTTTGAGCGCTAGGACCATGGGTTGTGTAGAAAGGGGGTATCGCCAAGACGCTTTGAGCGCTAGGAAAAGAACCTCCAAAATCTAATGTCTAATAACTTTAACTTGTCATTATTGAACGTATTACTTTCTTTACAACCTCCAGACGCTTTGAGCGCTAGGACCATGGGTTGTATAGAAAGGGTGTATTGCCAAGACGCTTTGAGCGCTAGGAAAAGAGCACCAAATTTCTGATGGTAATCTTAAAATTTCTGATGGTAATCTTATTCTCCGAACGAAATAGTATAGTCAAGGTCATCGATTGTGTAAGTTATTCATTGAGATCTAGTTGAAAGTTTTATCGACATCAAGCAAAGAGGTCAATTGCCAAACCTCACGTCGTTACAAACAATTCTGAATCATACGTATTCTGGTCTGGTCAAAGAAAAAGTACGACAGTCGTTGTAAATCTCAAATTCTTGCAATATTCTTTTGTAAAATGTTCGACGATAGTTCTGAGACTGGTTTTCCCACAGGGTTTTCCCAGATCTATTGGTACAGCAAGGATATGTGTTCATAAATCAAATAACATACTCTTTGGTGTACCAATGCAAATGCCAGAACTAATAAATCAAATGAATAAACGTCCATTCGTTCAACAAACAAGTATTTTATTTACCTAAACCTAACCAACACGCATCGACACTCGTAACGAATCTGTTAAATAATTAAGGGTTACTACAAAAATTAAACACAACGTTTATTAGTACAAAAAGGTCAGACTTGACGTACTACAGAAATGGTGCCGTGACCAGGATACGAGTGATACAGTGAATGCGTGCTGTGTCATCAATAGGTTCTTGTTTCTGCGGTTTTGTTGTCTGTGTTTCAGATTTGACCACACAAGAAAGTTGACAACATATGACCATAGACACAATGGGCAGGAACAGAACGGAGGGTTAAGAACTCTAGGAGCAAGGAGAATCAAGGACCGAAGTGCAAGGACCGAAGCGCAAGGAGCAGCAGAGGACAGCCCACAGCGGACAATGCATGCAGCCATCAACAGGACGTTCGACAAGCTCAAGCGACAGTCCCATATCCCAAGGCTTGGAAGAGAGGCGGGATGAAGAAGAAGAAGGGGAGGAGAGAAGAACGGCCCACCTAACTCGTAGGATTCCGACAGCCAAAAACAAAATGGAGAAGTAATTCTGGCAACAAGGGAACATGGAGGAACGTTGGGAAACGCCTTTCGAGAGATTATGCCAGCGACGAATCAGAGGTAATCAGCATCCTCAACAGCCACAGGCAAGCAGCAACCTCGGCTAACTAATCTACCACCAAATGCAACAAAGATTGATTCCAACAAATGGGAGAGGAACGCATGCCCGAAGACGATGGATCACTTCAGATACAAGGTCAACCGAGCAAATTGGCTGGGGGCGTAAATTCCTAAAGAAGGACTGGTCGCTACAGTAAATCGACATTTTCCAATGAACATGGCAACGTTTCTCAATAAAAAAAAAAAAATAAAAAAAAAATAATAAAAAAATAAAAATGACGCCGAATCGCATCCTGAAAGAAGACCAATACCAAAGGTCATAAAAGGTCAGAAGACTGGGGGCGGATGCGAAATGCTAGCATTGAAAAAGGAATCACACGACAAATCAAATTTTTGCCCAAGACCATTGACAAGTTAGCTTTACAAAAGGACAGGAGATTGGGGGCGGGGCAAAAGACTAACATAAAAAAAAAATCACACCAAACCAGACGACGAATCGAGCAGCTAAGAACATAGATGTGGGTGTTCCCAAGGAGGGCGTCTCCAGAAGGTACATCTGTATGAATGGTCAGCATCTAAGGCATGTACAATTTCTGGCGCGAAGGACATTCTTCTACCAGATACCAAAGTCAATGAGTACAGGATGGATCACACCAATCCAAGATTCAACAGCAGTTGCAGTAAGAAAAATGCAGTCCAATCAATTCCATCAACTGAAGCAGCGAAGTGAAAATTCGGGACTAAAGTTTCGGGAGTGATGAGATTTTACTTTCAAACAGTGTTGGGCATTAATTAGTTGCAAAGTAATTTAATTGCGTAATTTAAATGTGAAGTAATTGAATTGCAGGGTAGTTTGATGGCAATGTGTTTGCATTAATTTAGTTGCAACGTGGTTTAGTTGCAGGGTAGTTCAATTACTTTGTAATTGTGCTTGTGTAGTTACATTGTGTTTGGGGTCGCTTTGTAATTTAATTACAAATGTTAACATAATTATTTTTCTCTAAAAAAAAAACATTTGCAAAAACAAAACAAAATTAATAAGGTAAAGATAACATGGTTGCAGTGTTTTGGGGTTCGGGTTTCATATTTCCTGGATTTGGGAACCGCATGCGGTACATGGGGGATTTCTGACTCTCCTCAGTACGCCTTTGGTCGCGACTTCCAAAACTATTATTTCATATCCGTTGTCTGTCGGCACCAGAATATATCATTGAACATCTCACTCATCTTATTTCCAAATTGGATTGAATAAGAAAAAAAATAAAGAATGATAATAATAATAATTTCCAACAAAAAAAAAAAAAATTAAATATCATCGTAATAAAACACTTCCTACAAAAACATGAAATA
The DNA here is from genome assembly GCA_910593695.2 of Ocypus olens. Taxonomy (NCBI): domain Eukaryota; kingdom Metazoa; phylum Arthropoda; class Insecta; order Coleoptera; family Staphylinidae; genus Ocypus; species Ocypus olens. The sequence goes on from OU343047.1 coordinate 37,317,856, forward strand.
ATCTCATTGATCTATTAAGAAAACAAAATACAACCCTCGAAAAATTATGAAAAAAAAAGCCTCAATTGACTTAATTCAGTTTCGATAAGTCAACTAAATAACTAATCACACGTGTATCGGCTACACGTAACCCTCAGAGCCCATCATCTTTCTTGCCCACTTCTGTTTTTGCATACGTCTTTCTTTGATTATCATAAACTAGTCACTCTGCATATTCGATGTGTTGCACAAACACTTAGTCTTTGCGCAGCAACATATATGGCAATAACAAACGGAGATAATGACCTTTCTAAAAAAAAAAAAAAAAAGATATATAGGAGGTAGGAGGCCCGAACCTTAGGCATTGCTACCATGAAAATTCTCTTAAAAAAAACTTAGGGTACTTCAAAATTCAAAATAGATATTTCTACTGAAATTATTACTTCAAAAAGTAATTGTATTTGCAAAGTAATTTAGTTGCTTTTCTCATAGTTACGAAGTAATTCTTTTCCGATAATTATAGTTGCGAAGTAATTGTAACTGCAAGTGTAATTTAATTATTTTTGCCCAACACTGCTCTCAAAAGGGGCAATTTCGGTCGTGCAGTGCGGTTTTAGAGACATTTCAGTAAGTTGTATATTTGTGTAAATATTACGGAACCCATTGACTATTTTCTCATGTTCAATTAAACTCATAAAATCTCAATTCTAAAATACTAGGGTTGCCTCCTTTAGATCCTAGGGTTGCCAACCGACTCATTTTAAAAGAATTTCAAAATTACTGAGAGCTCTTTCATTCTCAATAATTGTGAAAGGGGGCGTCTGTAATGAGTACATGGGTCCCGTAATAAAAATAATTAATGTAATATTTTTTTCAGCAAAATCATTCGTAATTGTAATAATCTGATAAATGTAATTCACACAATAATCATAACAGCGCATAATAAATATCAATCGTAAAAGATAATGTAAGCAAGAAGTTGAGACACGCGCGGCCTCGCGGTCGGAATAACATCGCTAAAATAAACAACAACACATCCACGCTGAAGAATATGCCTCGTACAAAGAACTCTTTAACTTGTATCATCTAAAATCACACTTAGCACCGGGAAGAAAACGTAAACATCCTCCTGACCGAGATTCAGAAAAATGCAATTCATAAAATTCAACGTCCAAAACAAGACCAGAAAAATACTAATAAGTAAATTCACGGGAAAGTTCATGAACTTAAACATACACGAGGCAATTTGGCACGTGTATTTCTGAATGTGGCGGGGGCAAATTAGATGATAAAAGGGGCGGGATCACAAAATTCGGAAGAATTTCGGTGATGGAAATAGAATGGTGAGAATCAGTGAGTGATTCGACAACATACAGGGTGAGTAATTTCTTTAATGTCTAAAGTGAACTTGTCTCAATGAATAACTGCATCCGAGTAATTACTCTGCAACGAAATATGAAACAATTCACATTTGAATAATTACTCTATTAAGAAATGCGAAACACAGATCCAATGAATAACTGCATCCGAGTAATCACTCTGCAACTAAATGTGAAACTATTCACATCTGAGTTATTACTTTGCCACGAAATGCAAAATCGTCGGAGAAAGAATGACTAACCTGAGTTGGCAGACATTATACTACGAATTACTTTCTCACAACCTCCAGACGCTTTGAGCGCTAGGACCATGGGTTGTGTAGAAAGGGGGTATCGCCAAGACGCTTTGAGCGCTAGGAAAAGAACCTCCAAAATCTAATGTCTAATAACTTTAACTTGTCATTATTGAACGTATTGCTTTCTTTACAACCTCCAGACGCTATGAGCGCTAGGACCATGGGTTGTATAGAAAGGGGTATCGCCAAGACGCTTTGAGCGCTAGGAAGAGAGCCCTAATTACCATCCGAAAGAGTGACTAACCTGAGTTGGCAGACATTATACTACGAATTACTTTCTCACAACCTCCAGACGCTTTGAGCGCTAGGACCATGGGTTGTGTAGAAAGAGGGTATCGCCAAGACGCTTTGAGCGCTAGGAAAAGAACCTCCAAAATCTAATGTCTAATAACTTTAACTTGTCATTATTGAACGTATTACTTTCTTTACAACCTCCAGACGCTTTGAGCGCTAGGACCATGGGTTGTATAGAAAGGGTGTATTGCCAAGACGCTTTGAGCGCTAGGAAAAGAGCACCAAATTTCTGATGGTAATCTTAAAATTTCTGATGGTAATCTTATTCTCCGAACGAAATAGTATAGTCAAGGTCATCGATTGTGTAAGTTATTCATTGAGATCTAGTTGAAAGTTTTATCGACATCAAGCAAAGAGGTCAATTGCCAAACCTCACGTCGTTACAAACAATTCTGAATCATACGTATTCTGGTCTGGTCAAAGAAAAAGTACGACAGTCGTTGTAAATCTCAAATTCTTGCAATATTCTTTTGTAAAATGTTCGACGATAGTTCTGAGACTGGTTTTCCCACAGGGTTTTCCCAGATCTATTGGTACAGCAAGGATATGTGTTCATAAATCAAATAACATACTCTTTGGTGTACCAATGCAAATGCCAGAACTAATAAATCAAATGAATAAACGTCCATTCGTTCAACAAACAAGTATTTTATTTACCTAAACCTAACCAACACGCATCGACACTCGTAACGAATCTGTTAAATAATTAAGGGTTACTACAAAAATTAAACACAACGTATATTAGTACAAAAAGGTCAGACTTGACGTACTACAATACTTATTATATTTCTACTATTTACTCTTTTCAACTCATATTTTCTTAACTCATTGAGTTCCACCGAATTACTTGGTTGCCTTAGCAATTCGACAATTCCTAGATGGCCATTCCTCGTCTTCACCACTAAACCCCCCGTTCGTTCGAGAACTTGACCCTACCGGTCTCTTTCACCTTGGCCCTGGTCATAACCATAACATGAGCTGACATGCTCTTAAGCTCGTCTGATTCTAATTTAATCCTTGATAGTGCATCGGCTGTTACATTCTCTTTCCCTTTCACGTATTTTACTGTAAAATCATACTCTTCTAAAATTAATCTTAATTTTGTTAGTCTTGATGAAGGATTCTTCATTCCAAATAAGTAAATTAAAGGTTTATGATCAGTGAATATAACAAACTTTCTCCCATATAAGTATGGTCTGAAATGTTTCACTGCCAAAACAATCGCTAGTAGTTCCTTCTCTATGGTCGCATAGTTAATTTCTGCTTTGTTTAATCCTCTACTCGCGTAAGCAATCGGACTATGTGAATTTGAAAGTGTCGTTCCTACTGCATAACCTGATGCATCTGTTTTTAATATGAATTGATTGTTTTCCGCAAAATTTGGATATTGCAAAATTGGTGTATTAATTAATGACTGTTTAAGAGTCTGAAATGATTATTGACATTTAACATCCCACTGAAATTTTTCTCCTTCACGACTTAATTTATTTAAAGGTGCTGCGATTTTCGTTTCGTTTCGTCTGCTGATATTGGTATTGGATATTTCTCCACTGCAAATATCTTATTTGGGTCGGGTGAGATACCCTCGGCTGTAATAGTGTGCCCTAAATAAAGTATTTCCTTGTTCAAAAATTAACATTTTTTGGGATTTAATTTTAAATTGACTAAATCTATCGAGTACTTTAGTTAAGTTATTATTGTGATTTTGTAGTTTATTTTCAAAAACTATAAGATCGTCGAGATACACAAAACAAGCTTCATAATTCAAACCTGACATAGCTATCGTCATTGTCATTACAATGAACACTTGGACTAGTTTTTAATCCCACGCATTCTTGTCATCTGGAATTACCCTTTATTTGTTGTAAAAGCTGTATATTTCCTACTACTTTGATCTAGTTCTACCTGATAATACCCCTGAGATAAATCTAAATGTGAGAACAGTGGCGGCGATAAGGCCACCGCAGACCCAGCGGCGCGGGGGAGGGCCGAGCATCTAGGGGCCCCGGGCCAGGGGATGGGACGTTTCATCGCCGCCGGTTCGCGCCCGCCGGTTCACGCCCGCCGTTTCACCGCCGGGCCAGTTCGCCGCCGGCCGTTTCGCCGCCGGGACAGTATTATATTACAGTAAACTACGTATGTATTGAGTGATCAAATGAATTCCAGATTTGATTATTTTTTTGTATATATTGTATAATATGTACTTTACTATTTTTATAATTATTTTATCTTGTACTGTTAATTTAATTACTGTTTTACTCTATATTTCAATCGTAATTTAATATCGGTAAATACTTAATCAACAACAACAGGAATACCAATGAAACATAATAATGATGATGATAAATGTTTATTATTTAATTTACATAAGTACTTAAAAAGAAATATAAATAAGCGACAATTTAATTATTCATTTGATAATTATGTGATATTCCACGCAAATAATCGATTGGTTCTCTATTTCCAAAATCTGTGATTATTCTTAGAATACGCTCGTCCGTGTCCCGATATTTTCTTAATTTATTTGGCGGTGGATGACCCGCCATAAGTTGCTCTAGATATAGATCTCTTCCTTTTTGAACCCTCCTCAACGCATCTATGAATTTCCATATTGTTGGATGGTGCATATTTAATTCGCACCCAAGGCGTCTGTGGGCGGCTTCCGCGTGATTGTTTGTGCGATCTGTTCCATTTAATGTTCTGTTGTAGACGTTCCGCATAGAATACGGAAATAACGGAGGTCGTCTTCCATTTCTGCGCCTATTAATTCGGCCCACATAGTTGTCTTCGAACCAGTTCATCAACGGTTGTAGTTCGTCTGGTAAACTATCGGACACCACATCAACATAATCATCTAAGCTGTTTTCTGGCACGAATGCTAATGAAATAATCATTTTTGATTTTAAAGAAAATTCGGGATTGGTGTTATATTCGTGCAGAAGGCCCATCTCTCCTAAATGCTTCCTCATATTTTGAGCCAAATGAAAGAAACAGCCATGCACATTAATTTGAGGAAAACACTCCTCTATTGCGGCAATTGCAGCTTGTTCGTAATCGCATGTAACACTTTGTGGCTTTAAATTAGGAACTTTGTCTTTAATTAAATTAAACAAACGCACATAGGTTATTCTTTGTTTGTTTGGAAGAAGGGCATAAAATATTGGGTGGACTCCGCCATATAATTTTGCCATCACGGTATATATTTGTGAAAATAAACGCGGCGCTGTAGAAAATGTCCCATCCATAAACCACGCAGAATTGCTTAGATGCTGCAGCCAGCTCTCTCTTCCAAAAATAATGATTCTATTTGGTCCCACTCCATCGTCGCATAGAAGGAAATTCTCGGTTATACCTGCTTCCGGAATATATTCTTGGTAAATTTGCGGAATTCTTAAGTCCTCTAAGGATACGGGGTCTGCAGGAGCAGCATTCATTTGGTTCCGTTTGCGCCGAATTACTTTTCTAATTGCGCTGTGATTTGGTACCGACGCCAGCACACTTCTTGGTAAATTATTAAGGCAATTGTTGATAACTTCGGCAGTTCCTTCTAGGGTTCCTTCTGCACGTCTCTTGAGTTTTGTCATGAATGTTGACACTTCAATACGTGCAGCTGATGTGTCGTGGGTATGACTGTTAATTATTTTTAAAAAATCCCCATTTTTCGTATGCACTCTTGCTTTACACCGACCTATCAATTCACAGCGCCAAAACTTGATATTGTCACGTTTACTCAATTTGTCGAATGTATATACAGTGTGTCCACGGATGGAGTTGACGAAAGGAAAAAAAACTTTATTATTAATTTTACGGCAAAAAGTCATTCTTTATAAAAAATTCTGCTTGTCTAAAAAAAATGTTTGTAATCAAAAAAATTGAGATCAGATGTACAGGGTGTTAATAAATTTAAAAAAACAACAAAATGCTGGTGTAAATAAACCATAAAATATGGTCCAATGACTCTGTCAAAGGTAATTCCACACCATACGTTAACTTTTTTGTAACTTGTTCTATTGATGACGTAATTAGGATTCTCGAAATCCCAGTGCCGACTATTTTGGGTAGATGCGTGCCCGTTGGTGCAAAATGTAGATTTGTCGGTGAAACAAATTAATCCGGGAAACCTTCTGTTTTCGATTTCGAATTTTCATTTCCGTAAAAATAACTTGTACTTGTAATGTACTTTTGCTTAAATCCAGCATTCTCGCACGCTTCCTTAAAGATAATTTAGGGTTATCTACAACCGACCCTAATGCTAATAATGTAGATGTGTCATCTTCATCGCAATTTTTCTTTGTTTTCTTCACATTTATTACTGAGTTTCAGTGATTTTTTTATTAGTTTTCGTAGTGCTTCCTTAGACACAGCCGTATTTGGAAATTTTTCGTGGAAAAGATCAATTGCGTATTGATAAGATACATTTCCAATTCCGTAGCATTGTACTAAACAATTAATACTATCAGACGTAACATTGACGTTTACAGAATTGGGTATCTTGATTTTTTGTTAAATTCTCCAAATAATCGCATAAAATCACGAATTATTGTAAATAGTAAAAATTATAATTTTTATTTGAAAATTTGTATTTATTCTACATTTTAGCTTATAAACATCTTTGTTTAATAAACATTTTGTATAAAATAAAAAATAATGGTTCTTATCTCTTAAAGCATTTTCTTGTTTTCTTAATTATTAACACCCTGTACATCTGATCCCATTTTTTTTGATGACAAACAATTTTTTTCGACAAGCAGATGTTTTTATAAAGAATGACTTTTTGCCGTAAAATTAATAATAAAGTTTTTTTTCCTTTCGTCAACTCCATCCGTGGACACACTGTATATATATATCCATTATACGAAAACTTTTCTTTTCCTCTTTTCGATAAGATGTTTGCATCCATTTCAATTTACACAATTGCACGAGCTACTAACTGGTCTAACGAAAATATAGGAATGAATTAAAATAAAGCAATTTCCTACTTATAGGCAGTAGACAAAGTAATTATTTTTACCTCCACCCCAAAGGAGAATTCAACAAATTAAATTGCAAGTTGACCACCTAATAGTAATCCCTTAATTAGGAGATTTAGTTTTAGATTTAGGAAATCCGAAAACAATGTAAGGCTTATTCCTTGATATCTACTTATTTTTCTAACAAATCTCTTTGGGATATGGTTTTACCGAATCCCCTAATTAAGAGATTACTATTAAGTGGCAAAATTGCTATTGGATTTGTTGAATGCCCTTTGAGGCGGATTATCAAATGAAGAATTAAATTGTCGGTGATTTATATTTTTATTTCTGTGGTTATGTAATATAAATTAAATAATTAATTTTGTTTCAATTTCCACTCGGTTATTGAGTATAGTTTATTTATATATCTTAAACATATATTATATCCAAGGCTTGTTCTAATCTGAAATTCATTTGATCACTCAATACGTAGTTTATTGTAATATTATTGTGGCGGTGAACTGTCCCGGCGGCGAAACGGCCGGCGGCGAACTGGCCCAGCGGCGAAACGGCGGGCGTGAACCGGCGGGCGCGAATCGGCCGCGGCGAAACGTCCTAGATCCCCCGGGCCATGCAATTATATATTAAAAATCGATCACGTATTAATGAATTTATTTTTGTGATGATTGTAAACAACGAAGCGCGACGTTACTGTTACAGTAATAATATTCGTTTTCTATTTGATTTGTATCATAGCGGCGCGACTGCTAAAGGCTTTTTTCGCCTGCCTCTACCGAAACCATATATTTCGGCCATAAAATCGGGCCGAAACTACGATTTAGCGTATCTAGGGCCGAAATAGTACATAGTGTATCAAGGGCCGAAAATAGGCTTTAGCAACCCGAGCGAGGGTTGCTAAAAGTGAAAGGTTGCTAAAGCATTTCGGCATGAGTTACACTCGATATTTTTTCGCCTGTGTGTCTGTCTGTGTGCGCTGTATCTCAAAAACTAATAGAGCAATTGATTTGAAACTTTGAACATACGTCTTATTTGATAATCCGAAGAACTGAAAAGCTTTTGGTAAAATTTCATCCACCGGAAGTGGGTGTTTACCTTAACTGTTTTTTGTTTTTTGCCAATATTTTCTTAAATATGAAAAATATCACAAAAATATTTAAACAAACATCGAAGACAATCAAGAAGTGAACATCTTTTGCTTAAAAATATTTTTCATAAAATCATTGCTATTCGAGAAAAAAATTTATTATTATTTTTGTAATTTTTGATTTATAATTATGAAGCGATAATAGTTACAGCAAATTTATGTGAATAATAATTGTAGAGAATGCCAAAATGAACAACTTCTAAAGAATAAGTTTTTTTCGAAATCTCGTTAGTTTTTGAGTAAACCGAGTTTTTGAATTTGAGGTATAATTTTTCCATCTTTCATGATTTTGACGTTTTAAACGTCAGTTTTATCCGAGTTTACGCAACGCTCGATGTACATTTAAAATATGATTTCAATTGAAAATAAACCCATGAAAACGTAAATATAAACTCGGAGAAAGTAACATGATGGCCACATCACCATTTTTTATTTTTTGACGAAGGGGGGCCCCAAGATTTTTTTTTACGGTGGGGCCCCCAAATCCTTACCGCCGCCACTGTGTGAGAAATATACTGCACCCGAGAGTAAATCTAGTATATCTGTTACATTTGGTAGAGGGAAACGATCGTCTTCTATTGATTTATTCAACAATCTATAATCTATCACTATTCTCCAGTTACGATTTCCGTCTAAATCGACTTTTTTCGGTACAATTAAGAGAGGCGAAGACCAGCTTGACGTACTGTCTTCTGTGATGCCATCTTGTAATCTGTATGGTTTAACGTATACTGGTTGAGCTCCCGTTTTCAATTTAATATTAGCCTTATCGATATTTGTTGCTGTGACTGTATCGTTCTCTAACATAAATACATCTGAGTATTTCGCACACAATTTATGAACCGAATCTCTCTATTCTTCATTTAATCCATTTACTTTAATTAGTTTTAACAATTGAATTACCCTTTCTAATGAGCTCTGATTATTCTCAAAATTATAAATCTCGTAATCCGATAGTTTCGAAGTAGTTGGTTCGAAGTTTCTGATTTGAATTTCTGTGTTATTGGTATTTAAAATCCGTACCGGAATCATTTTATTCCTTGGCCTTGCAACAGTTGCTGCCGTGAAAACCCGTCTGCAATTTCGCTTGACCAGACAATACAATCGTCAGCACTATTCGTATGAAAATAATTAATAATTTCTCAACGCGGCGGAATTACTTCGTACTGTTTATAAATAGATTCCACTGGTGTTAATATTTCCTATGAGCCTTTCCAAAATGAAAAAACAAATTTATCGAAATTAATTGTTGCTCGAAATCTCATAAAAAAATCTGATCCAAGTATACCGTTCATTTTACATTCAATATCGTTTAAAATAAAAAATAATTATATGACTGCCTAATCTCAATGGTAACAGTACTGAACCTTTTGATTGTGTTGTGCTCGCAATACCTTTTATCGTAATTATTTTGTTATAATCGATTATTTCGTTCTCATGTAATGAATTTTAAAAAATTACACTAATCGAAGCCCCTGTGTCTAATAAAAATAATAATTTAATAATAATAATAATAAATAATTTATTCACGTTAGGAACAGTACATAATAAATACAAGAAACAAGGTTACAATATTATGTCCAGCCGCTACTAGAATACGTCAAAAAATAATGAGATAATGAGCAAAATACACCAAAAATACAATCTTACATGTTACTGTTTTGACTGAAATATTCTTCCATAGAATAGTGTTCTCGTTCCATTAAATATTCTTTCAACTGATTTTTGAACAAAATTTCATTTGTAGTATTCTTTAGATGCTTGGGCAGTTTATTGAATATCCTCAGTGCAGCATACATTGCAGATGACTCAAAGAGGGACAATCTATGAACTGGGTATACATATGTTTCTTCCTTTCGGGTTTCATATGGATGATCTAAATGATGTGCGTTGAATTTATCTTTATTTTTTAAATTAAAAACTAATATTTCATAAAAAAATAGGTCATAGAGTGTAAGTAGACCAAGACTTTTAAACTTACCTCGGCAGCTATCTTTTTGGGATAGATTTAGCATTATTCGAATAGCTCGTTTTTGCGTAATAAATCATTTTTTGTACAACCCGATGAACCGTAGTGTATCAGACCATACCTAACTTGGCTTTCAAAGTTAGCCCGATATATCATAATTAGTGCTCTGATATCTAATACTGGTCTATAAGCATTCTCAAAGCATAGCATGCTGTGTTTAATTTAGATAACAAGTTATCACAGTGGGAGGTCCATTTTAGGTTACTGTCAATTACCATCCCTAGAAAATTTGATCTGTCTTGAATTTCAATAATTTCATTATTGAAATTCATAGTACACATATGTTTTTTATTTTGTGTTTTAAATACTATATAGTTGGTCTTACAAGGGGAGGACCAGATGTGTGACTCACCGATTTGATCCATCTTTGGTACACGTGTAGGTCATGACTAGGAGTGTAACAGGTGTAAGTAATAGGGCGCACTATTCAGCCGTTTTCGAGAAAAAAGGGTTTTTTTATTTGCAGTATGTTTATGTACCATTTATGTTAACTAAGAAACGCAGACCTCCATGGCGCATCGGTAAAATCTCTGGTTCGCAATCGGAAGGTCCGTGGATCGAACCCCGTTGAATAAACAGTTCGTAAATTTTCTTTTTTTATAATTTTTATAAATCAATGAATAATTAAAAATATTAATTTTAGAATAAATTATATTAATTTAATTTTTAATATTAAACAAATTAAACTGGAAATTGAAAAATCAATATTTTTATTTCCTTAATCACTTGTGCAATATGTCGAAATAACTACTGTTTCACTCGATTCCATGACTAATTGTAACATCATCCAGGTTCGTGCAATCCTTCATCGCCCGAATCAGAGCCCTGCAGAAGCGGGTTTTTGAAAGCCCGGCCCGGCCCGGCCCGACAGTGAACATTTAAAACCCGGCCCGGCCCGGCCCGTTGCAAAGAAAATGTGTTGCGGGCCCGGCCCGGCCCGGAGCTGAATATTCAAAGCCCAGCCCGGCCCGGCTCGTCTCCCAAAAATGTTGAATTAAATAAATAAAATTACTGGACCTATGTACTCCTTAAAATTCCAAAAATACATTGAATTCATGTTAATAACATTTTTTTTTCGATTCACTTAGTTGTTGCTTTCCAAATTATAATAAAATTAAATTCATCCAAGCCCGGCCCGGCCCGGCCCGGGTTAAATTATCCATCGGAAAGCCCGGCCCGGCCCGGCCCGGACTTTGAAAAATACGGTACGGCCCGGCCCGGCCCGATGTCGGGCCGGGCCGGGCTTTCCGGGCCGGGCCAAAGCCCGGCCCATGCAGGCCTCTGGCCCGAATACCCGAATAGCGCAATAGCGTATAGAACTTTTTTTATAAAAAAAGACTGGAAATAGAAATATTGATTTTTCAAATTTATTTGTTTTGTTTTACACCTAAAAATGAAATTAATATAATTTATTCTGAAATTAGCATATTTAAATACACATTAATTTATAAAAACTATAAAAAGGAAGAAAATTAACTAGTTTTCATCTGCGAGGCCCGATCCGCGGACCCTGCGGTTGCGAAGCAAAGACTTTACCAATACGCCACGGGGTCGGTAACTTTAATTGACGTTTTATTAACATAAAACGTACATAAATACACTGGAAATAAAGAAATCATGTTTTTTCGAAAACGGCTGAATAGTGCGCCCTATTACTTGCACATGTTACACTCCTAGTCATGAACTACAAGTGTGCAAAAGATGAATCAAATCGGTGAGTCACACATCTGATCCTCCCCTTGTTAGTATTGTTTAATAATAATTTATTCTCTGCCATCCAGTGTTTTGTAGTTTTTAGAATATGTTCCGTCTTGTATGCTAATTCTTCTTCATGCAAACTTGATATGAGAAGACTGGTATCATCTGCATATGTAGTAATAAAAGTACCTGACCTATTTTTGGTAGGTCATTGACATATATGATGAATAGAATTGGACCCAATATACTTCGCTGCGGTATCCCTAAGTGTACGGATTTTGAATTCGATAATTTGTCATTAATTTTAGTTTTATGAACCCTATTTGTCAAATATGAACGAATTAACCCATTACTTGTACCTCTTATACCGTAATATTCTAACTTCTCTAATAGGATTTCGTGACTTACAGTGTCGAACGCTTTTGAGAGATCAAGAAAAATTCCCAGCGGCATCTCCGATCTCTCAAAAGCGTTCATAATTTGTGTTATGTAGTCAAATACAGCTGTATTTGTCGATTTTCCTTTTATAAAACCGTTTTGTGCATTGTCAAATAAGTTATGCGTCTTAAAGAAGTTGATTATTCTCACGGCTATTATTTTTTCAATTATTTTTGAAAATATAGATAGCAGAGTGATAGGCCAGTAATTACCAAATTCTTTCGGATCACCTTTTTTATATACGGGGGTAATAATACCTTCCTTTAAACTAAAAAAAAAAAAATTTCTAAACTAATATTAATTAAGTACGCAAGTGGGTCAACAATTTCATGTATGGCTGCTTTAACTAGTTTCGTTGTTATTTCATCGTAACTGTATGATGATTTATTTTTGAGAGCATTTATTATGTTGAATATTTCTGTAACCGTTGCGGGTTTAAGAAATAGGGTATTTATATGTCTGACAACGATACACTTAAATGGGCAGATTGGGATCTTACCGCTTTCCGTAGCAGCTATGTCATTGAAATGATCGTTTAATTGATTTTCTTTACCATGTAAATGCATTTGGTTGTTATGATTATTAGACTTACCTAATAAATTATTTATGATGGTCCATGTCGTTTTGACTTTATTGTCGCTAGATATTATTTGATTAGCTATATTAGTCTTTTTCTGTTCTTTTAATAGTGTATCATATTCTTTTTTAACGGTATAGTATAATGTTTTGGCGTCTAAATTATGGTGTCTGGCAACTGATAAATAATTTAGCAGATGTTTAGCATTATTTAAAGCTTGATTGCTTTTATATTTTGGTTTATTTCCTTTTCCTGTGTGATATTCTCTTACTTTTGGACAAGTAGTGTTCATTGCATTACTAAAGATATCAACAAAATTTGCCCAAGCTCTATCAACATTATTTTCCTTATATATATATATATATATATATATATATATATATATATATATATATATATGACTCCAATCTACTAATTTTAAGGAACATATAAACTTCTCTATATTGTTTGGAGACATTTTTCGTATCCTTCTATTAGTAATATTTCTGTCACAGTTAACAACTAGCGGCCAAGTAATTTTTTGCGCAAAATAATCCGAGATGTGCGTTTCAAACACGCATGTCTCGTACTCACCCTCCATATTTGTGATAATGTTATCAATTCTCGTCTCGAATATTATGTGTTACACGCGTTGCACAATTAATCGAAGCTTTTGCATTAAATGATCTTAATAAATTATGAAAATCTGTTGCTTCTTTAGTTACACTATTTAAGTTTATATTAAAATCTCCCGCAATGTAGTATATTACATTCTCGGCTAATAATTTTTGCAATAATGATTCTAATTTTGCGAAAAAGTCACTAATTGTATTTTGACCCGGAGCACGATATACTATAACACAAACATATTTCTTATTTTGAGAAGTCCAGTCCACTGCTGCACATTCAAAAGATTCACTCACTGCCATCTTCTTGATATCCGGTCGTTCCTGGCACAAGAAGTCATTGCGTACGAACAGAGCTGCTCCTCCATATGCTGTCTGACGGTTGTTGATGGATGGCCTGGAGTAAGATGCAGTGACGGCTCGTCAGGGGCGGCAGGGTCGGCCGGGCCGTACCGTTAAGTCAATTAAAACAAATATTATAAATGTTCATTTTCTGAGAAAATAAATATTGCGATTTTTTTATAATAAATACATAATATGCTTATAGCCAGTAATATTAATAAGCACTCAGTATAAGGCCGATAGATGCGGGAGTTTATTTTCATTTAATATACAGGGTCTTCATTTCAAAAGGAGCCACCCTGAATAACTTTGGATCTGAAGTAGTTACGGTTTCAAGAAAAAATACGTCAATTTTGTGTTCGATGGGGAACTTAAAAAACACTGTTTTTATAATTTTATCTTTCACCCCCTCACCCCCAGCCGCCCCATCTTTATAATTTTAAATGGCACCCCCTATTGTGCGATACCTCATTTTAAAGGGCATAGAAAATGCTATCCAGCAAAGCAAAAATAATTGAAATCGGTTCATTTGTTTTAGAGAGAGAGGGTATTCATTTCAAAATAAACCACCCTGAATAACCCTCGTTCTGAAGTAATCACGGTTACAGGAAAAAATATGTCAATTATGTTTTTGAGGTGGAACTTAAAAACACTGTTTTTATAATTTTATCTTTCACCCCCTCACCCCTAGCCACCCCATCTTTATAATTTCAAATGGCATCCCCTTTTGTGAGACACCTAATTTTAAAGGGCATACAAAATACTGTCCAGCATATAAAAATTAATTTAAATTAGTTCATTTGTTTCAGAGATATTCATATCAAAATATGCCACACCAAAGATTGTGTGGCTGGGGGTGAAAGAAAAAATTATAGAAACAGTGTTTTTCAAGTTCCACCCTCTAAAATAAAATTGACGTATTTTTGCTTAAAACCGTAACTACTTCAGATCCAAAGTTATTCAGGGTGGCTTGTTTTGAAACAAAGACCCTCTCTTTCTAAAACAAATGATCTGATTACAAATATTTTTTATTTGCTGGATGGATAATATTTTGTATTGCCTTTAAAATGAGGTATCGCACAATAGGGAGTGTCACTTGAAATTTTAAAGTCGGGATGGTTGGGGGTGAGGAGGTGAAAGATAGAATTCTAAGAACAGTGTTTTTTTAAGTTCCCCCTCGAAAACAAAATTGACGTATTTTTTTGAAACCGTAACTACTTCACAAGGGTTATTCAGGGTGACGTATTTTGAATTGAATACCCTCTCTAAAACAAATGAACTGATTCTAATTATTTTTGCATTTCTGGATAGTATTTTTTAAGCTCTTTAAAATAAGGTATCGCACAATGGGGGATGCTATTTGAAATTATAAAGATGAAGTGGCTGGGGGTGAGTATTTTGAAACAAAGACCCTCTCTCTCTAAAACAAATGAACGGATATCAATTATTTTTGCTTTGCTGGATAGTATTTTTTATGCCCTTTAAAATGAGGTATCGCCCAATAGGGGGTGCCATTTGAAATTATAAAGATGGGGCGGCTGGGGGTGAGGGGGTAAAAGATACAATTATAAAAACAGTGTTTTTAAGTTCCACCTCAAAAACAAAATTGACATATTTTTTCCTGTAACCGTGACTACTTTAGAACCAGGGTTATTCAGGGTGGTTTATTTTGAAATGAATACCCTCTCTCTCTAAAACAAATGAACCGATTTCAATTATTTTTGCTTTGCTGGATAGCATTTTTTATGCCCTTTAAAATGAGGTATCGCACAATAGGAGGTGCCATTTGAAATTATAAAGATGGGGTGGCTGGGGGTGAGGGGGTGAAAGATAAAATTCTAAAAACAGTGTTTTTTAAGTTCCCCCTCGAAAACAAAATTGACGTATTTTTTCTTAAAACCGTAACTACTTCAGATCTAAAGTTATTCAGGGTGGCTCCTTTTGAAATGAAGACCCTGTATGTCTACTACGCAAGTTCGTATCCGCAAAATCGGCCAGCCGTTGATTTTCAGAGTATTAAGATTAATGTAAGCGCTACGTCCGCACGAGTGTCAGTGCAGATTCTGTGGTCTCATTTCGCCTGCAGCGTGAACGTACGTCCACAAATGGTTTACTCCAGTACGGCAAATTCACCGGCGCCGTACTCCGTACGCAATACTTCGGTGCCCATGACTCGATACACTCTTTAATTCGCTTGCGTTACAGGTCACAGATTTTTTAGAACTTGTAAATTTATTTATTAACGTATTTCTGATTATTTTCATATTATTCAATTTAAAAGTAATATATGTACTTACTTTAATACAAATTGGTGATTAAGGCCAACAATTGACCGGTATTAAAAAACACATTATTCCTTAAAAAAATATTTCAGAAATCAGAATATATTTCGCATTTTTAAAGAGAAGGCAAATCTTAATATAAGTAAACATCATTTAACAATAGATGTAATTTAAAATGCAAACAATAATTAAATGGTTACCTAATTGAAATTTACAAAATAATTACCATTCTAGGTAAATTAAGGGTAGTTTATGTGAAATATATCAGTGTATAATTAACCATATTATGTATATAACATGTTTAAAGATGTTATTGTTACTCCGACAACATTCTCTCACTGTTAAAAGTCGGGCGAAATTATTTAATGTGTATCGTTCTAACGGAGGAGTATGGGTACGGCTGGCCGTTTATCCACAGTGTGCGTGTGCCAGCATAGAAATGATCAGATGACAGAATCACTTTGTCTTTTCCTTGGTCCCGTCCACATGGTGCTCGTGTATGCGATTATTAATTATTGTATTATTTGTTGAAACTACGATGGCTAGTGTAAATTTAACCGATTGTCGTACGATGATAAAGTTTTCATTAAAAATGTGCCAGTTCCACACCCGTTGTTGACTAATCTCGTTCAAAGAAAACAACTCTCTACACAAAGTTTATTTGGCTAACTGGTAGTGAGATTTGTAACAAATTATTTTGTTGGTATTGTTTGTTGTTTTGTGAAAGCAAAAACCCTTTTAATTCATGCGGTTATGACAATTTAAAAGAAGTTTATCGCGCTTTAGCGAAACATGAACTTTCAAAAGATCATACGTATTCTGCCTTAAAATATAAATTATTCGCGAAACATAATATTGTAAATGCACTTGATACCGCTAGACGAGAACTTATAAATAAACATAATGAAAACGTTCGGGAAAATCGAATAATGGTCAAACATTTAATAAATATGGTCATTTATTTATCAACTCAAGAACTTGCATTCCGAGGTAACGACGAAACAACAAATTCAGACAATCAAGGGAATTTCAAACAATTAGCTCATTTTGCATCTAGTTTGGATGAAAATTTTAATAAATTCATTGATCTATCCATATCTTCATTGTTTACCGGACTGTCAAAAATGATTCAAAACGATTTAATTGATTCCATAACTATGGTTTTAAAGCAGAATATTTACGACGAAATTAATAGAGCTTCTTGTTTTTCATGGGACATAGACGAGAGTACAGCTATACGCTGTTTTTCTCAGATGTCAGTGATTTTTCGTTACGTTTGTGAGGGGAAAGTAATAGACCTGCAAACGATATTTTTAATGTACTCCAACAAAACTTCAATCATTTCAATATCGAACACAAATTAATCGGCCAAACGTATGATGGTGCTGCTGTAATGGCGGGAGAACTAAATGGATTGCAGCAAAAAGTTAAGGCAATTGCTCCTCAAGCACTTTTTACGCACTGTTACGCGCACAAAATAAATTTAGTTTTACAAGATTCCTGTAAAAAAATTAAAGAATGTAGGATATTTTTCTCAAATCTCTCGGGCTTTTCATCTTTTTTCACAAAATCTACTAAACGCACTAATCTTCTGGATACAATTTGTCAAAAGAGAGTTCCGAGTAACTCAGAAACCCGCTGGAACTTTAAATCGCGCATTGTGAACACTATATATAATAGAATTAATTTGATTGAAGTTTTCGATCATATCATCGCAGATTTAGATCAGTGGGATGCTATTTCAATACGAGAATCGACCGGGTTAAAAAGAATATTAACCGATTTTGATTTCCTGTTTCTTTTATATACTTTTCAGTTAATTTTTACACATACGGATCCTATTTTTTCTATAATTCAACATAAATCATCTGACATCACGTATTGTAACGAAAGAATTATATCACTTTTATCCACATTAAAAAATTCCGAAATGACAATTATTTTCTTAAAATATATTCTGATGTAAATCAAATTTTAGTTGTTCAGCCTCCATGCGCTAAACGACGTAAAACGCACAGTAATAATGATGATTCGATATCTACGAAACGAATCTTTTTTTAAATTTTAGATATGCTTATAAATCAAATTGAAATACGTTTTAAAGATATTTTCTTACTTAACTTTGTGGAATTAACCAATCAAAATAAATTCGACATATTTAATAAAAAATTTCCGGAAAAACAATTTCAATCTTTGATTAATAACTACAAAACATTTTTTTATAATGAAAAATTAAAAAGAGAATTGCAAGTTTTGTATGCTGACAAATTTATTTTCGGTAATTCCCCAACAGTAGGTGACATGACAGAATTTATTTATAATAATGATATTATTACTGACGTTCCGGAATTATATAAATTATTTTGTTTAATATTGTCTCTCCCACCAACATCTGCATCGTTAGAAAGAAGCTTTTCAGCATTGAAAAGAATAAAATTCTACAGTAGGAATACAATATCCCAATCGCGCTTAAGTAATGTATCTATTTTAGCAATAGAAAGAGGGTTGGTTAAAAGTTTAGTTAAGAATGATAGTTTTTATAATAAAATTATTGACGATTTCACTACAAAAAAAATCCCGGCGAATCGATTTAATATTTAAAAATGATTGAAATAATTCAAATATAATATATTTAATTTTTTCACATACACGGGCACCACTGTTATTTCCTGGCAAAATCCCTTTAGTTTTGAGAGTTTTTATTTATTTTCCTGACATTAA
The DNA here is from genome assembly GCA_910593695.2 of Ocypus olens. Classification (NCBI taxonomy): domain Eukaryota; kingdom Metazoa; phylum Arthropoda; class Insecta; order Coleoptera; family Staphylinidae; genus Ocypus; species Ocypus olens. The sequence continues at coordinate 37,336,613 of OU343047.1, forward strand.
AAAGAATTGACTTTTTTTGTTGAGAGATTTGTTTTATTTTATATTTTATATTTTATTTGTTTATTTATTTTTTAAGAGTAAATATTTTATTTTTCATTTCTGCCATTTTTATATTCTCTTCAAAATTCGGTTTTAGTTTTATTGATTTTAGTTTTCGTGTTGAGAGTTTATTTAATTTAATATTTTATAGGTAAATATTTATTTATTCCTGACCCCTATCTTTCAAGTTATTCACATTTTTAAGAGTGTTATTCTTTTTTATATACTTCACCTCAAAAGTACTTGACTTCTGTCAAATCCAACTCCCATTCCATTTCCTGACAAGAGTGCTGTAGACCTTCCCGTGGTTCTTGTCGGACGATATAATTTTTTGGTACGCCTGCTCTCCTACAGTTGGGTTTTACTTACATTTGCCTAATTATGTCGCGTTAACAATATTTTTTTTACTATATACTGCACAAACAGTCATATTGTTACATATAGCAAATGATTGGTTAATGTTTACCATTGTAAATAATACGCTTCCACGAAGATACAGTATATAAATGATACTTAATAACTACCAAAAAATTAAGTTGACTAACTGCAGCTTGTCTACATTCGGCCGACCCACTTCCGTAGGTCACGAGCCGTCACTGGTAAGATGACATCAATTTGAACTCTTCAATGGTGGATTGTTTAATATTATTGGTCGTTTGCCAGTGCTCTGTAATTCCTAGCAGCTGGCATTCCTCATGTTTTTGTAGTATATCCTGGATATGAAGCATTTTATCAAAAAAAAAAATCAGTCGAGATCCAGCCGCCGAGATATTCAGACGCTCTCTTTGCACCTCGAATTTCAACGCGCTCCTCGATCAACGACAAATCGCCGTTTTCACGGCGTAATTTGCTTGCAAATTTTCCATACTTTCATCCGCGCTCGGACGAATTTCTTCGAACGATTTTATTCCTGGCCCACCACGGCTTACCAGGTTTAAACTCGCAACACCCTTACCTGCAGCACGTCTAGTCGTGTTCGGTGACAGGGGGAGTAATTAATTAACTCCCACTGCCCGCAACTCGGCAAAAACCTGCCCAGTGTTAAGGTGCCGTCATAATATATTTAATTTCTGTTCATATACATTTGTATATTTTTTCAGTGAGGCGAACGTCTCCGTAGCTAGGGCGAGTTTTAACTGCTCTGGCCGCGGAGGGCGGAACGAGATACGTCTCTCGACTCGTGTAGGGGTACCTGCACGTGACCTGAGGCGTTTGCACGCTCGCTAAAGCAGTGACTCTTGCTTTGCCATCGGCCCGGACTTCCCCTCTAACTAAAGGGGATTGCTGGGAAGATCAAGAGATAGCAGCCAGGTGTTTTTTCACAAAAACACGCGTGGTTCCGTTTAACGGCGAGCAGGCCTGGGGGCAGTAAACCCAGGCCTTCCTATCCTCCCCTTCCCGCCCAGTACCCCGCCGATTATGGCCGCTACTGAGACCCCCATTCCCCCCCCCCGCTCCCGAGTCCGTCGACTTCCCGTCCTCCGAGGACGAGGGGGAGATGGAGACCAACTCGGTCGGCAGCAGTGCCTCCTCGGCGCTCACCTCCTCCAGGTGGGATCGCCGGG